>PITA01003003.1:0-74042 GCA_004023965.1 Spilogale gracilis | reverse complement strand
ATAGCGTTATCTCTTTTTGTTTCTTGCCAAATAGAGCCATGCATTTATCAGATAAAAATCATCACAAATCTTAAAACATGAAGATAGCACGGATCAGTGCTGTGGTTTTGATGCTTATAAACAGAAATGTTAGTTGATACCAACAAGCAATAATATAAGTAACATCCAGACACTTTGGTGCTCTCATGGTTATTATTGCTTACTAAAATTTAGCAGTCGCTCTGTATTTATGCATGACATTAATTGTGTGTTAGATTGATAAAATTGGCGTTGTTAAAAAAAAACCTAGCATGTTGAAACACTCTGGTAACCATCTGCTCCATTTAATAAATCCCGGAATCTCTATGATGTCATCAGCAGCCAATCAGAGCTTCTGTTGGTATGTAGTCACCTCACTAGATGACTGTTTACTTCCTGCCATGTGCCAGGCATGTTCTGAGCACTGTCCCAAGAAAGATGAATGGAAGAGGCCCTTTCTGAAGAACTCATAGTGAATTACTGTTGATATATTCCAATAAAAAATAGAAACATATTTAGTTAGCTTGTGTATCTTTACAGAATTATTTTACTCATCTTTTAAAAATACTAAAAGTAGCTCTAACTCCTTATTATTACCTGCCTGGACTCCCAGTGGAAACCACCAGTTATGTCACAAATTTCAGCAAATACCACCAATGTCCCAAGAGATCAGAATCCCCATTCTCGGTTTTATTATGACTTGCCTGTGGTTTTAAAAATGTCTTAAATTTGGAAGGCTTTTAGTAATCAGTTCTAAAATGAGGAAAAATATAACACACCAGTTTGAAGTTGGGAAACACATCTGAATTAAGTAGTATTGAGCAAATACCTGAAACCAGGCAATCCCTTGTAGCATCAGCCTCGATCCCCAGATGCTGAAGTCCTTTCATTTTCTTTTAGCCTGGTCATGGATGCAAAACTCCAGTTATCACGGGAATTAACTTAAAGTGACTCTTTAAATGATACTATCTAAGAACTATGTATTAAGAGCTTGTTTTCTATTCCTAACTAATGTCATTACTCCATCTACTTGGGTATATCTTGGCAATAAAGGATTGATCCAAGTCAACTAGATAAACACGTTTACAAAGTGACACATTCTCTTTTCTGATGCACAAGATTTCAGATGAATCCCAGAAATTTTACTCAAAAAAAGGGCCAAAAGACCCTCAGCATGAACACTAACCGAACTCAGCTTCATTGCAAAGATCCATTTGTGAGACTACAATGGAATTTCCTTTCTTCCCATAAAAGACTGTAACCTGAGAAAGCAATATGGCAAGCAATGAGGAACGCTTGCACTGTGGTGGGACTGCCTTGGGTCCAGAGACCTGCCCTGACACTTCCTAGGTCTTCTGTACCTGAATTTCATCATCTATAAAGTGGCCATAATAATAGAACCTATCTTGTGCAAGAGCTCTAGGTTGAACTGAGCCAATACAGGTAAAATTCTTTTTTTTTTTTTGAAGATTTTATTTTATTTATTTCACAGAGAGAAACACAGCCAGAGAGGGAACACAAGCAAGGGGAGTGAGAGAGGGAGAAGCAGGCTTCCCGCCGAGCAGGGAGCCTGATGTGGAACTCAATCCCGGGTCTCTGGGATCATGACCTGAGCCAAAGGCAGTTGCTTAACCAACTGAGCCACCCAGGCGCCCCCAGGTAAAATTCTTAAGCAGTGCCTAAAGTATACTAAGGATGTTAGTTATTATTGTGCGGTTTTATCCAAAAGCATTCTGTTAAAAAGATATTTCCTGAGGTGGAGATCATCAGATAATTTCTCAAGAAGTGGTTTCAGAAGAAATAGCCTCCCCCTTAATTTTTTTTTTAAATCTGCTTTTTAATAAAGATCACTTGATCTTTGTGTATTATTGAGTAAGCAGAGGTCCAACTGAGAGTGCCTCTCTTCTTAGAGGGTTTTTCAGTAATGCAAAAATTGCTATGTGGTTGAACTTTGCTTCCTGAGTCTAATATTTTTTCCAAGTATCAAAAAATGACTGATAGAATTTATTGGTGTACTAAGAACTTTCTGCCTATGTCTTCATTCCCATACTCAGAAGGAATCCATTAAACTAATCAATATATGTTTATGGTTGCCAAGCTGCAAAGAAATCCAATGTCCCTAAGGTTATAGTGAAGAGGGAACGTTTTAGCAAAGCTCCCTGACTCACCGTTTATCATTCTGAGTCATTTGTAACCACCTAAACTCTTCCCAGAGTTAATCCTGTTCTAAGAAAGTGTCCAAGTAAATGATACAGTATGATATTTTTGAGGCTCTGACCTCACTTCAAGAGCCAGAGAGAGAGGGGAAATTCCTCTCTTGGTGAAAAAAAAACAAAAACAAAACAAACAAACAAACAAAAAATAGTCAAAAACAAGCCCTTTGGAAAAAGAGAAGTCCAGATCTGCCACCACCATTTTGAGATTGTTTCACCATTCCTGTGATCTTTTGTTTACTATGCTTAGATTTTGAGGAGCGTAAATGCCTGATCTAGAAAGGAGAGAGCACATCAGATTAAAAAATAATAATAATTAGATTGCACAATCCCAGAATGTCTAATGGAAGCTATTTTAATGAATGACAAATCCTTACATTAGGGAGATTTACAGGGGCACAGCAGAAATTTTGCAGCATTAGCAAATTCAGTACAGTGTAGGTTAGAAACTCTCATGGAACCGGAAGAATGACTTGACTATTCAAATATCTCTTTGGAGATTGCTTCATTTTAGACCCTAAATTTTAGAACAGTAATCCCTGACACCAGAAAGAGGAAGAAGCAGCATGCCAACTGAGTTATTTGGCTTTTATGAAAAAAATAGCAAACATTCAACTTTGTTCCCTAGGTCCAAGGAACAGACATCTTACTCGAGAAATATAACCAGTGAAAGGAATAAGCCACACTTTGAGGAAGGAGATAAGAGGATGAAAACTGAGTGCTGATAGTATGCCTTGCAATTGATTCATTTTTAGCAGCTTGATTGAGATATAATTCATGTATCAGGGAGGGAGCACACCCATTTAAAGCCTACGTTCCGTGCTTTTAAATATATTTGCTGATTCGCTGTGGGTTTTTCGAAGATAGATTTTATGAGGTTGAGAAATGTTCCCTCTATCCCTATACTTTGAAGAGTTTTGATCAGAAATGGGTGTTGTATTTTGTCAAATGCCTTTTTTGCATCAATTGAGAGTACCATGTGGTTCTTCTCTCTTCTGTTATTGGTTTCACTTACTTGCGGTGCATAAGGGGTAATGTAGAGGACAGTAGGAGAAGGAAAGTAAATGGGAAGTAGGGTAATCCAGGGAGAGACGCGAAACAACAGAGACTCTGGACACAGAAACAAACTGAGGGACTTGGAGGGAGGGGGTGGGGGGATTGGAGAGCCTGGTGGTGGGTACTGAGGGCACCTATTGGGGAATGGGGAATGAATCTTGGAACACTGGGAAAAAAATTTAAGTAACAATAAAATAAATAAATAAATAAATAAATAAATAAATAAATAAATAAATATATTTGCTGAGTTGTGCAACCATTAGCATACACTAATTTTAGAACATTTGCACCATCCTCCAAAGAAATCTTGTATCTGTTAACAATCATTCCTCACTTTTCTTACTCCCCCACCTCTCAGTCTTGGGCGACCGCTAATCTACTTTCTGTCTCTATAGATTTGCCTATGCCGAATATTTCATATCAGTGTGATTCCATAAATGTGGTCATTTGCGACTGACTTCTTTCACTTAGCTTAACGTTTTTGAAGCTCATCCATGTCATAACACATATCAGTACTTAATTCTTGTTTAGTGCTGATACACCTTTGTGCTGGTGTACTATGTTTTCTTTATCCGTTCACGGTTGATTTTGTTTGTTGCCACTTTCAAGCCTTTAGGAATAATGTTGCTCTGAACATTCATTTCCAAGTTTCTGTGTGGACATATGTTTTCAATTCTCTTGCATATCCCTAAGACTAGAATTTTTGGGTCATATGGTAACTATATTTAACCTTTTGAGAAACTACCAAATTGTTTTCCAAAGTGGCTTCACCACTATATATTGTCACCTGTGATGTATGAGGGTTTTAATTTCTCCACATACTTGCTAACATTTGTTATTGTCTTTTCCCCCTGTTTTATTGAGAAGTAATTCACTACAGTACAATTCACCCATTCCAACTGTACGATTCAAGGGTTTTTAACACATTCACAATTGTCAAACATCAGCACAACCCATTTTAGAACATCTCATCACCCCAAAAGAACTCCTCATGTGGTAGCTATCTCCCCCATCCCCACCCCTCCAGTCACTCATCTACTTCCTGTCTCTATATATTTGTGTTCGTTTCCTTTAAAGACAGTCCAAGAAGAAGCTTTATTTAATTGTGACTTTCGATTTACATTTCTGTATAGACTGATGGTGTTGAACATTTTTTTCATGGGCTTATTAACCAATCCTGTATTTCTTTTGGAGAAATGTTTATTAAAACACATTGCCTGGGGCGCCTGGGTGGCTCAGTTGGTTAAGCGACTGCTTTCGGCTCAGGTCATGATCCTGGAGAACCAGGATCGAGCCCCACATCAGGCTTCCTGCTCGGCGGGAGGCCTGCTTCTCCCTCTCTCAGTCCCTCTGCTTGTGTTCCCTCTCAAGCTGTGTTTCTCTCTGTCAAATAAATGAATAAAATCTTAAAAAAAACACACACACACACTGCCTATTTTAAAAATCAGATTGGCTTTTCATTGTTGCATTGTAAGAGTTCTTTATACATTCTAGGTGAATCTCTTACCACATATGTGATTTGCAAATATTTTCTCCCATCCTGTGGTTGTCTTTTCACTTAGTAATTCGTTTCTTTAGACGACTCCTTATTCCTGGAAATTCCACATCTTCCATCCAGCTTGAGGCTGCATCTACAGACCTAACTCCCCTCTCCTTCCTCCAAGTTGGTTGAGCACCTTGACCTGCAATCTCTTCCCATTTCTTTTTCATGCAATCTAAAAATCTATTCCTACTTCTCTATACTTCTTTTTCCCTAAAAACAAGTAGTTCTGGTAAATCTGTCTACCCTAAAACTTTGGCTTCCACCAGAAAATGTGACCTCAGATTACAGCAGGACATCCAGTCATCTAAAAGCAATGACAATCCTTTATTTGTAACAAAGAATTTATTTAATTCTTTAATTAATTTAAAGGGTTCTAGACATTTGGTTTAATTTTTTTTCTTCAGAGGGTATAAGGTCCTAGCGCCTTTTCGGGCTTTAGGGGTTTTTTTGTTTGTTTGTTTGTTTTTTGTTTTTTAAAAGATTTTAGTTATTTATTTGACAGAAAGAAACACAGCTAGATGGGGAACACAAGCAAGGGGAGTGAGAGAGGGAGAAGCAGGCTTCCCGCTGAGCAGGAAGCCCAATGCGGGGCTAGATCCTGGGACTCCAGGATCATGACCTGAGCCGAAAGGCAGATGCTTAACGACTGAGCCACCCAGGTGACCTCGGGCTTTAGTTTTGAAGTAAGTCCTTATTTGATTGCTTGTGACACTGTTTTCATCAAGAGTACAGAATGACTTTTACAACTCAAGAGTAGAAATACAACCAGGTGTGTACGGTGTATATTAAGTTCATTCAAAAAAGATTCCTAATTAAATATGATATAAGTATACTAGTTATTTGTACTTTTTTTTTTTTTAAGATTTTATTTATTTGACAGAGAGAAACACAGGCAGAGAGGGAACACAAGCAGGGGGAGTGAGAGAGGGAGAAGCAAGCTTCCCGCCGAGCAGGGAGCCGGATGTGGGACTCGATCCCGGGTCTCCAGGATCATGACCTGAGCCGAAGGCAGTCGCTTAACCAACTGAGCCACCCAGGTGCCCTATTTGTACTTATTTTAAGGTTTAAGATTCATTTGCCCTTTTCAGTTCTATAGGCACATAGGAACATTTGTCTCTATCTTGTGACAGGATAGATTTGACTACAGGTTGCTTGGATTGAAAAAAAAAACATATAGCAAAATTAATTAAGGACACTATAATCAAGAGATTTAGGAAAGAGGTAAATGTAATAAAAATTATATTTTAAAATATAATTCAGTCTATTCTGGATACTTTATTATTCTCAAAAATATTTATTAAATACATGTTTAAGAGAAAGCATGTAAAATGTATACAAGAAGCCTACTAGCTTACTACTAGAATTTAATAATTTATAGTACATACTCTTTTTAATCTCCTTTGCTGCACAGTTCAATTCAATTGAGTAAATATTCTTACCCATTTTATAGGCCATGATATGAAAACATAGGTTGCCGTCTAAAACATAAAAGACATATTTATATATTTCATGTAGTAATTAAATAAAAATGGAGATTTCTTTTTTGTTTTCAGTTTTTTTAGTTATATGTGAACTTCCTCAAAGTGGAAGAGTTTATTGTCATTATGAGAGAAGCACATATTCCTCTTTAAATATTGATTTATTCAACAATTACGGTATTAATGCACAGCCTGAATAGAGACACAACAGGGAAAAGGGACCGATCTTTCCCTGATGTTCACAAAGCTTGTGATCTAGGCAATGGGCAAGTAACCCCACCATACACCAGTGTGGAGAGGTCCAGGCTGCTGTGAAAGTACAGGCAAGAGGCATTAACCTGGACATGCAAGGAAGAAACATCATGTGAATTGAGACCTTATGGAAGAGAAGAGTTACCCAGGCGAAGTGTTCGAGCAAAGGGAACCGTACATGCCAAAGCCTACTAATTAGAGAGACAGGTTCTAGTTAGGGGATGTATGAAGTTTCCTATGATTAGAAGGTAAAGAGGAAACAGAGCATGAGTTTTGTGAGATGAGGGCTGAAAAGAAAGCCAAGAAGAGGCTGACCACCAAGCCCACTAATCTGTGTTGAGAAAAGCAATGGGGAGACACACAGAATCTTAAGCAGGGGAGGATAAAAGGATGAGACTTGAAGTTTGGAGATATCATCATCATTATTACTAATATGTATTGTGTTGATCACATGTCAGACATGATGCTAAGTGTTTCATATCAAACACTTCCTAGTACGTTTTTCAAGTAGAGTTACTGTAGCTGACAATAAAACTATACACATTATGCTATAATTGTCAGAAAGTGGAAAGGAGAAACATTTTACTTTATTTAAATAGAGCTTAACCATGATTACCAGTGTAAGTGAGGCTTTATGTGACATGTGGACCCCAGCTTTAGAGAATGTCATTTGACAGTGTAAACAAACAGGATACTCTTCATTGCAAGAACATATAATTATTTGGGAAAAGTGGTTAAAGTACAGAGTAGTTTTGAATATGTTTAGATTATGTTTAATTTATTTCCCCATAGTGCTGTTTTGTGTTAGCTTAATGACTGCGTATGTGCGCACGTGTGTGCACATGTGTATGCTTAGTAAGGTAAGTGGGGATTTAGTGGGAAGGTCTTGGAAGAATGTCACAAATGTATACCTTGAATTATGGAAATATACATAAAGTCTTTGAGAAGACATAAAACTATCAGAATAGTATCTTTACACTGATAAGTTTCTCAAAGACATTGTTGGAACAAAAAGCTTCAGAAATTACCAGAAAGTTACCTTGCAAGCCATAAGCTGGGCATGCTTCCAGAAGTGCCATTAAAAATATTTAGTGACCAATAGGATACAAGCACCAATTAATCTAAATGGACTCTGGCCACAGAGCTGGAGGCTTCCTGTTGGTTTCTGGGTGCTGGGATATCCAGGGGTACTGAAGGAGGGACCATAGATGCTAGAGCACCCCAGAAACCTCTGAGGTCAGAGGGCATTGGCTGTTTACCAAAGATTATAGAACTATTTCAATACTTTATTAGCAACTAGTATGATTACACCCATAGGTATTGGCTTAATATTAGTTGTACATGTTCTTATTTTTAGTATGAATAGGAAGAGCTATATAAACATGGCAAGATGGTAAGCATCTGTATAAGATACAGAAAAATGTGCTCAGAGAACACTGCATTTGAAAACAATCAGTAAATTTAACATCCTTCAAATAGACTTCTGTTCCAAAGAAAAATGAGTCAGAACCCCAAAAGAGAACATAAGCAGAGCCCAAATTCTAAAAAGTGTTAACATTCATCATAATAGAGATAGATTGTACCCAACACTGAAGGAAACACAGTTTTGGTTCTTCACTAAATAAAGACATAAAATTGTCCCAATGAACTCTCCCATTTTCAAATATTTATTGAGCTCCTGGAATACATAAGGGCATTGAGAGCAAAACTAACACTCTCCTAGGGCACCTGGCTGGCTTAGGTGGTAGAGTGTGCAACTCTTGATCTCAGGGGCATGAGTTTGAGCCCCACGTTGGGTGCAGAGATTACCTGATCTCCTTGACAAGGACACCTTCCCTGTTAAGGTGTGCTAGAGTAGAAGCTTGAAAGCAAAAATGTCTTGGATCTGCCACTTGTAGCTGGATGATCTCTGACAAGCTCAACTGCTGATTAGAAATACTGGTTTAATTGCTTTCATAGAGATCAAGGTAACAGTGGCTTACATAAAATATTTATTTCTCTCTCACTTAAAAGTCCAAGATGGGGGCGCCTGGGTGGCTCAGTTGGTTAAGCCACTGCCTTCGGCTCAGGTCATGATCCTGGAGACCCAGGAACAAGTCCCACATCGGGCTCCCTGCTCGGCAGGAAGCCTGCTCCTCCCTCTCTCACTCTCCTTGCTTGTGTCCCCTCTCTAGCTGTGTTTCTCTCTGTGAAATAAATAAAATCTTAAAAAAAAAAAAAGTCCAAGATGGCAGGCTGTCCCAGGTAATAGGCAGCTTCCTGCAGCCATCTAAGAACTTGGGTTTTGCACACCATAATAAGGTTGTGGTCTTATCTGCATCATGGAAGCTGACTCAGCTCCACATGTATGTTCCTACCTGTTGGGACTGGGGGGAATATAGGTCAGTGGAAGGCACTCCTTCAACAGGTGTGACATACAAGTTATATATATCTATTCCAGTCACATTCCATTGATTCTTATTGAATCACTTAGCTATTTCCTGGCTGCACGTGAGGTTGAGAGTTGTAGTCTCTAGCTGGTCACCTTAGTACCTACCAAAAACCATGGAAGTTCTAGTACTAAAAGGAAGAAGATGGGTGTTGGGGAACAGTAGACCCTACCCCTTTAACTACCCTACCCCTTTAACTACTACCTTTGTAAAATGTGTTAAACAATCAGTGTGTAGAAATCTCCTAGCCTGGTGCCTAGCACATGTTGGAATGCTCAACAGTACTTAGTTCCTTCCCTACTCGTCTTCATGCCATGGTGGCCTGGTAGTGTTCATGGGATTCACGCTTATAGAGCACCCAGCTAGGTAACATTGCAGACCTGGTATAAGCACAGCCATGTGGTACCAGTCTGGGTCCTATTCTTCATTCTCTGCCACATCCAAGAAGACGTGCTCAAAGGGTTTACTAAGGCACGAGGTTGACTGATTTACTACTTTTATTAGTTCACAGATTTTTCTATTAAGTAGTTTCTTCCTTGAGCCCCAGGATCAGATGAGTTTAATGACCTGAAGGAAGCATCTCTAGGAAATGTGAAGGATCCCTTTGGGATCTAAGCTCTGAGGAAGAGTCTGGCACAAATCCCACATTACCAGGCATTCAGCTCTTTCTCCCCCTGCCTGCATTCTACTTTCCTAAATATATACCTAGGAACTAGGCTCCATTGGGTTTCTTTTCTCTCCGGGTCCTAGGTTCTGGAGACCCTTTCTTTATAGTTCTTTCTCCACTCTTCCCAAGAGTTTCAATATGCCAGTCTTAAGATATCTTTCATCTCTTATTACCTAAAGGGGAAGTACTGCTCTTTTCCTAATCCTATTTCCCTTATTTGTATAATATGCTGTCTCCAAGATGGCCCCCAATAATCCTTCCCTCGCAGTGTTCACTTTCCTGCACAGTCTATTTTCACAGAGTCAGAACTGACCCATGTGACTCACAGATTACAGGGGCGATATTGGCATGTGACATCAAGGCTAGGTCATAAAGGCCATGGAAACTTTTGCTTTGTTCCTTTGTTGAGCAACAGGGGGGCATGAACCACCATGCCATAAAGACACAAGAAGCATTTTGGGAGAAGCCCATATGCTAACAGCCAGCAACAATTTGCCACTCATGTGAGTGAGCCAACAGATCCTCCAGCCCCAGGCAAGTCTTCTTGAACTTGCCTCCACTACCATATGCCTCTGATTTTATGACCTACTAAGCCTATTTATGTTCTATCTACTGCATTCATGCCCTATCTTCACTGTAAGAGATAATAAATGTGTGCTGATACTTTAAACTTGTTGGGGCTCATTTATTACAGAGTATATTTGGGGGGGATAATCACACATTTCTTTCCTCAAATCTTCCATTGTATTTGTTGTGTATTTTCCTGGGTGAATCACTACGATTCTTTATAGTCAGGATGAGCAGGGTACAAAGTAGTTCTCTACAGAGAGATGATAATTGTGATCAGCTGTTAATAATATTTAGTTTCTTTAGGAATTATTTCCTTTTTAATATATAAATTAGAGTGGATTCAAAGTTATCCACAGAATTTTTCTTGTTTAATTTATCCCAGTTACTTTTCATAGACAGGAGGGAAAGGACCCTTGATGCAGGCTGCCAGACAGAAGTACTCATACCTCATACCTTGCCTCACCTATGAGAAACAGCTTGAGTGTGGTGCTAATAGTTATAAGGATGGGGCATCTGGCTGGCTCAGTCAGTAGGGCATGTGACTCTCGAGTTGTGAGTTCGAGCCAAGTTGCGTATAGAGATCCCTTAACAAATAAAATAGCTGTAAGGGGCTGCCTGAGTGGCTCCGTCAGTTAAGCATCCAACTCTTGATTTTGGTTCAGGTCATGATCTCAGGGTTGCATGATCAAGCCCTGAGTTGGGCTCTGAGCTGGGTCTGGAGCCTGCTTAAGATTCTTTTTCCCTTTCCCTCTGCCCCTCCCCTCCAAATAACTGTAGGGATTAAAAAATTTACTTCCATATTTTACTTCCTCATATTAACACCCCCAGCCAAATGTCAATATATACATAGGAGTATAACATTTGCAGAAGTTACATATTCCAAGAGAGAGCAAGATTGAGAATCCATTCTCAGAATATATAGATTAAATTTCACATACAAAACATACTTTCTCCTGTATCATCTCCATCTTTCCCATCCATAGTGACAGTCATAGCACAGACAGCATATATATATATATATACATGCATATATATATATATATATATGATTACTAAACAGACCGTGGGATGCCTAACCCAGCCATTCTGGCAATATTACAAGAATTGGTTATATAGTTGGTTATATAGTTGAAACAATCACTTGATACACACGGATGGTTAATGCAGGAAACAATCAGCTTAGTCATGATAGGTTCAGATTCTGATTTCGCAACACAGTTGCCCACCTTTAAGATCTGCAAATCCTTTTTTTCTTCATCACTTTTCTTCCCAACCTTTTCTTTATTCCCAAGAGATTGCTATTTCTTCTTTTGAGCTTTCTTCTACATGCATGTTTCAGGAATTCTAATGAAATGATAATACTGAGATCACCCAGTGAAGTGTTCAAGCTTAAGTGAAAATGTGCATGTCTTTGTCTTTGTTGCTAACACCAGCTCTAGTCACTTCATATGGAAGGAAATCTTACAATGACTACCTTTTGCTCTCCAAATCGTAAACACATATGTCGGCTTAGGTTTCAGATTCTTCTATGAACTCTGCATCGACTTGCCCAGAACCAGCCTTATTGTTCTCCTGCCCCAGCATATTCCTTGTCCAGAAGAGGGTCTTCATTGTCTCATCCCAGACTTCTGTCCTTTGGGACCAAACTAATCTCTTAACCTCCTTAGTAAAACTTTGCTAGACCAAACGGACTCCAGCTACACTATCCCTCAGTGTTGGTGGTGGTACAACAGCATTTACTCTAAGTAGCTTTGAATACATTGCATAATATCAGGAGGTTCAGAGACTCCCCCAGGCAAGTTAAGGGGGGGTCTGGAACCAGCCTCCATTTTAACAGGGGCTGTTCCAGGGGAGGCCCCATCACCCTGCCTGTGCTCACGTGGGTGCCAGTCTTGCACACATGATGCCGGTGACGCACCTGCTTGTTCCTATTACTCTCTCCTGAATTGTAGTCCTGGGCCTGTGGGGTGTTTGAAGGCTGGAGCCTTGGTTACATCCTGGACCTCATTTCACGGTTCTGGGAGAATCAATCCAGTCTTCTCGCTGGGGAGGAGGGGCTCTTAACCAGATGGATGCTGGGCAGTGACAAACATGACAAATACTATAGTCAGTAACTCTTAAAACCAGATATGCTGTTTCATTTAATTTGAACAAAATTACGAAGATTAACTTATTCAGCAACCCTGATTTTATGTTATTATTGATTTATTTATTTTTAAATCATAGTTGATACACAATGTTGCAACCAAGATTTTAAATAGGATCTACTCAAAAAAATTGGGATACCCATAATGTTGTAAACCTCTCATTTAGTTTCTTAGCCTGGTTTTCCTCAATCCCAGACTCTGCTTCTTCCTACATGTTTTTCTGTGTTTCATCTGAGAAACTTACTCTAACTGAATCATCTTGTCTTTTTTTTTTTAATTGTGGCTCGGTGGGTACAAGAAGGGACACACTTGAGGCCTCAAATTCTGTTCCATATTTGGCTGCCAATTCTTTGAGTTTAGCCCCGCTATTCTTATTCAGACATTTACACTGAAATATCCTAAGAAACAATATTTTGGGGGAAGGCTGGGGTATCACATGACTTAGTTACCTCATTTATACTGTAAGCTTTTAAAAGCTGTTTTCATATTGTTTCCTGTGGCATAAATTTGTTTAATTTCTTTTAAAGTTTATTTGTTTATTTTTTTGGTGCTCTCTACACCAACCATGGGGCTGGAACTCACCATCCCAAGGTCAAGAGTCCCATGCTCTACCGACTGAGCCAGCCAGGCACCCTAAAGTCATTTAATTTTAAGCTTGAGGAGCACCTGGGTAGCTAGATCAATTAAGTATCTGCTTTTGGCTCAGGTAATGACCCCAGGGTCCTAGGATTGAGCCCCACATTGGGCTCTCTGCTTAGCGGGAAGCCTGCTTCTCCCTCTGCCTGCTGCTCCCCCTGCTTGTGCTCTCTCTCTTTGTGTCAAAGAAATAAATAAAGTCTTTAAAAAATTAAGGTTGAAAGCAATTGCAGAGCTCATTAAACCCTCATTTTTACATGAAATAATTAAGGGCAGAGAGATATAAATATCTGTTCAAAGCTAATCATTTAGTTTTGAAGTTGGCAATAGAAACCAGCGCTCCTGATTCTAGCAGATATTAGCAAATTATAAGACTCATACACCAAACATCAGAGATCCTTGAATTTTTTTAAAAGATTTTATTTATTTATTTGAGAGAGAGAAACAGAGCTAGAGAGGGAACACAAGCAGGGGGAGTGGAAGAGGAAGAAGCAGGCTTCTTGCAGAGCAGGGAGCCCGATGCAGGGCAGGGAGCCCGATGCAGGGCTCCATCCCAGGACTCTGGGATCATGACCTGAGCTGAAGGCAGATGATTAATGACTGAGCCACCCAGGCACCACTGAGATCCTAGATTTCCATGGACATGACAGAGGAATGGGTGCGTTAGGAGAAAATAGGAAAAATACGACAATAACTATTTTCTCTTCTGTCAGTTATTGATAAAGGGTGACCCCACCTGCTATTTCATCTGGGGTTTATCCCTGATGACTGGAATAATTATTAAGAGGAGCCCCTTTCACTCTTACAAGTTGCTGGAACATAAATTTTAGGTTAGTTCACTTAATGAAAATTTATATTTGTTTTTCAGTGATTCCATCTGCTCAGCAAATGTACTGAGGGAAAAGGGTCAGAATATACTCTATATACAAAGATTAATCAGAGTAAAACTGAGGCCATAATTGTTTTCAAATTCTAAGTCACCACCCTTGGTAGGCCATGAAATGAATTTGGGGTTATCATCAATGTTTAAAATAAGGAATAGCGGTGCCTGGGTGGCTCAGTCGGTTAAGTATCTGAGTTTCACTCAGGTCATGGTCTCAGGGTCCTGGGATCAACCCATGTCAGGCTCCCTCTGCTCAGCAGGAAGTCAGCTTGTCCCTTTGCCCTCTCTTCCCCAATTTGTGTGTGTGCACTCTCTCTCTCTCAAGTAAAGAAATAAAATCATTAAAAATTAAAAGAAGGAATAGAAGAGAACACAAGTACATAGTAAAGATAAGCATTTTATGAGACTTGTTTCAGTCAGCATTTCCATACCCAGTAGAATATGTGCTCTCAGCGTCACATGTTTCTTATTGTAGGTTGTAGTAAAAGAATGAGTGAGAAAGTCACTGCCTCAAGAAATCCAGAACAACTATAAAAAAGAAGATGGAAGTTCACGATAGTTTATACCACTTTGCAGTAAGCTACTAGACGAATTAGCTGTATCAATAAGGTAACCAAAATTGACAGGATTTGAGACACGGTAAGGAATAAATATTAAAGTTTTCACTACAACTATGAGTCAGGGGAAGGGTATATTCTTATACCTTAAAGGGTATATTCTTTAGTTATCTTCATATTTCAAGGTATAATTAAGCAGAAAACACAATGCAGATCCACTTGCCACAAAAACTATTTAGCACTTACATACACCTTTATGAAAAGATGTGACAAGATTTCTAAAAGACTTAAGGATAACTGATTTATTGAAATGCTATCTGAGAAAGATGCCATAAAAGTATGTGTGTGGATATATATATACATTTAAGATTTTATTTATTTGAGAGAGAATGAGTGAGAGAGAGAGCATGAGCAGGAGAATGGGCAGAGGGAGAGGGAGAAGCAGGCTTCCCACCAAGCAGGGAGCCCGATGCGGGGCTCGATCTCGGGACCTTGGGATCATGACCTAAGGTGAAGGCAGGTGCTTAATGAACGAGCCACCAGTCGTTCTTTTATAACAGTTTTTTTAATAACAGTTTTTATAACAGTTTTTTTTAAAAAACACTTTTGAAGTAGCTTAATGTCTATCCTTCCTCTTCTCCCTTTCTTAAGTTTTGTCAATATAGTTCCATAACGGCTGGGCATTTTCACAATTGACCTCCTAGTCAATAAGGGTGTGTCTCTTAGCCTGGCCTTCAACCTATGTAGAGGGAGGGAGGAGTGTGAAGGTGCCTCCCTGCTTCCCATTGGTCCCCAGGAGGGCGAGCCAGTGAGCCATATTGGTATCATGTTCACTTATTTACGTTTATTCAACTATGTAAACAATGAAGACTGTAGATATTTGAAGTGTGGGCATACAACTAGATGAAGGAGTAATGTTAGAATCACCTTTGGCGGGACGTCTGGGTGGCTCAGTTGGTTAAGCGACTGCCTTTGGCTCAGGTCATGATCCCGGAGACCTGGGATCGAGTCCCACATCGGGCTCCCTGCTCAGCAGGAAGCCTGCTTCTCCCTCTCTCATTCCCCTTGCTTGTGTTCCCTCTCTAGCTGTGTTTCTCTCTTTCAAATAAATAAAATCTTAAAAAAAAAAAAAAAAAGAATCACCTTTGGCAATAGATCACACTACTTACTGCATTGCTAGTATGTGTGTGTCCTCCCCCTCCCCCCACAGTGTGTAATGCCTTGTTTTTGCTACTTTATATTAAGCCCTTTATAGACAGAGGCTGTCTTAATCTGTCCGGGCCTTTACAACAAAATACCATAGACTAGCAGGTATAGCTTGTAAACGACAGAAATTTATTTCTCATGAGCGGGGTTAAAAAAGGGGAGGGCAGGTTACAAAAGGGGGTGGCTTAAAAAAAAAGGATTATATCTCACAGTTCTGGAAGTTGGAAGTCTGAGATCACGGTAGGAGCATGGTCAGATCTGGTGAGAGCGCTCTACCAGGTCACAGACCTCTCATTGTGTCCTCACATGGTGGGAGGGGCCAGGGACCTCTGGACACTCTTGTGTAAGTCACTAATCCCATTCATTAGGGCTCCACCCTTGGGGATTTAAACTCTTCCCCAAGTCCCCACCTCCTAACCATCATCTTTGCAGGTTAGTGTGTTAGGATATCAACATAGAAATTTCTGGGGGACACAATATCCAAACCCTATTAGGAGCCATATCTTATATTTTCATTCCTCCCTCTCCAACTAGCAGGCCTAGTTATTAGGAGACCTGATCATCACATGAGTTAAGGCAATGAGAAGCAGGTAACAGAGCACAGAACAAGATATTTCCGGTCTAACTGCTCCTTTGCTAATATAATACCAGATCTGATGAACAGAGTTCAGGGAACTCCTGAGGTGTTTGGGCTCCTCCCCTTCATGCTGGAATGATTCAAAGCTGTGTGTGGGAACGGATTATTCTGTTCAGATTATGTCATCTGAACCTCCCTGTGCATACCAGGCCTGGCTTTCCTTCTGTTCTCTCAATAGTTCACTGAATCCACAAGGAAAATGCCATTGCGTGAGTAGGGACCTGAGCCATATTGCTAGTCACTAGGGGACCTGTTGGACTATTTATCAAAAGGATTGGCACATTTTCCATGCCTAAGCTTAGGAAATGATTACACATACTTCCCAGCCTTCTCTCTATTCCTGGTCCTATTTCTTTTTTCCCATAAAAAGCAAAAATCTTCTGATGACTTGATCTCGTTATCCTAAATTAGTTTAGATTTTCTGGAGTCATGAGATCGTTAGATAATGGGATTTTCAGTGATACTCATAAATATAATTTCAGAAGAGCTATAAGGTGTAAATAATTAAGAGGAGCTTTCACGGATGCCTGGAAATTTCACTTCCAGCCAGTGGCAGGTCGGCAGTGGTAAATGAGCTGGGGAGGGAGCACTGAGGTATTTCCGTGCTATGGTGCCTTTTATTTATTTATTTGTTCCCTTTAAATTGTCAGTATAATAGCATGAACATATGCCAACCCACACAATACTTCCCAAGATGCCTGCCTTTATTGCTTAAGTTCCATTTTTCCTTAGCAATATTTAGAAAATATTTATTGAGAGCCTGCTACGTCTCAGGCACTTTTCAGAATCTTTTTCCACAACATGCTACATATTTTAAGTTTGGTTGTTTCTGTATGTGGTTAAGTTGGGACATATTCCCATATGCTGTGTGAGTATTAGTTCCCAATAACTGTTTGTTGAACAAAATGTAAAATCATTTGTTACACTGTCATGGTTACACAAAAAGTTTAAGACAAGAACACAATCAATTATAAATTCAAATAGCCCAGCTTTTCGAATATTCTTTCACCTGGCCCTAAATAACTTGATTTCAGTAAGCTTCAACTCCTAGATATCATCTTAACAATTACATTTAAGCTGCCATACAAGTACCATGATGTCAAAAAAATCATCAAGGCATATGAAAGGTGTGACTCAAAGCAGGCATTTTAAAAACAGCTTTATTTAGATGTGATACACATACCATAAAATCCACCCTTTTAAAATGTTCAACTCAGCATTTTTTAGTATATTCCTGGAGTTGTGTAACCATCACTATAAGAAGTGCTTCCAGTACTCCAAGAAGAAATTCACTCCCATTGGTAGTCGCTCCTAATTTACCCTTCTCCCTAGTCCATAGCAACAACTAATCTATTTTTTATCTCTATGGATATGCCTACTCTGGATATTTTATATAAATGGAATTAGGTGACATGTGTGGCCTTTCATGTCTGGCTTCTTTCACTTAGAATGTTTTCAAGGTTCACCAATGTGGTACCACGATTCTTTTTTGTGATTGAATATTTCATTGTGGATATCCCATTTTTTGTTTATCTATGCATCAGTTGATGGATACTGGGTCCTTTGTACTTTTGGGGTATGATGAATAATGCTATCATGACAAAGTTGACTTACAAGCTTTTGTGTGGACATATGCCTTCATTTCTCTTGGTTATACATCTAGGAGTGGAATTGTTGGATCATGTTACAATTCTATGTGTAACCTTTGGAGGAACTATTGTTTTACAAAGTGTCTGCACTTTCTAAAATCCCACAAGCAAGGTGTAAGGTTCTGTTTCCTTCACATATTTGCCAACACTTGCTATTGTCTGATTTTTTAAATTAGAGCCATCCTCATGGGTGTGAAGTATATCTCACTGAGGGTTTTGATTTGCATTTCCCTAATGGCTAATGATTTTGTTTTTGTTTTTCTTTTCATTGCTGTCTGAATATCTTCTTTGGAGAAATGTCTATTCAAATTATTTGACTATTTAGGGGCACCTGGGTGGCTCAGTCTTTAAGTGTCTGCCTTTGGCTCAGGTCATGATCCCAGGGTCCTGGGATCAAGTCCCGCATCGGGCTCCCTGCTTAGCGTGAGCCTGCTTCTCCATCTCCCCCTTCCCCTGCTTGTGCTCCCTCTCTCACTGTCTCTGTCAAATAAATAAATAAAATCCTTTAAAAAAAACCCCACAATTATTTGACTATTTAAAGAACTGGGTTGTCTTTTGATCATTGAATTCTAAGACTTCTTTATATATTGTTTATATATAAATTGCCTTGTCAGATACATGATTTGTAAATATAGTCCCTCGTTCTTCACTTTCTCTTTTTCTCTTTTCACTTTCTCTGTGATGTCCTCTAAAGCACAAAGCTTTTAGTTTTGATGAAATCCAATTTATTTTTTCTTTTGCCATTTGTGCTTTTGGTGTCACATCTAACGAATCACTGCCTGATCCACAGGCACTGAGATTTCCTAATTTCATCTAAGGATTTGATAGTTTTAGCTCTTATATTTCATTCAGTTTGAATTAACTTTTGTATATGTTGTGAGATAAGGGTCCGGCTTCATTGCCTTTTTTTTTTTTTTTAAGATTTTATTTAGTTGACAGAAAGAAAGATCACAAGTAGGCAGAGAGAGGAGGAAGCGGGGGCCTGTTGGGGGCCTCGATCGATCCCAGGACCCTGAGATCATGACCTGAGTGGAAGGCAAAGGCTTTAACCCACTGAGCCACCCAGGTGCTCCCAGCTTCATTGCTTTACAGGCAGATAACCAGTGGTCCCAGCACCATTAGTTGAAAGGACTCTTCTTTTTCCCATTGAATTGTCTTGGCCCCCTGCAAAGTTACTTAACCAAAAACACATGGATTTATTTCTGGACTCTATTCCACTGATCTCTGTTTATCTTTATGCCAGTACCACATGGTCTTGCTGTCTAGAACCTTATAGTAAGGTCTTTTATTTCTTTTTAAGATTTTCTTCTCTTCCTCTCTCCCCTCCTCTCCCTTCCCCTCTCCTTTCCTTTCCTTCCTTTTAGAGAGAGTGAGAGCATGCAGGGGGAAGGATGGGGGAGAGGGAGACAGAATCTCAAGCAGACTCCTCACTGAGCATGGAGCCATTTACTGCTTGTCTTTTTGCTATCCTTTAGTTGATAGTTGCTAAAATGTTCTGTTTTTCTTGTTTATTCAGTAACTGTAACATTAGTTTAGAATCCCATTTTCTTATACTTCTGCCAATTTTCTTCACAGCACCAAAATATGCTAGGCAGATGATTTTCCAGGATGGAATAATTAGGAATTCTTTTCAGATGGAGTATCAAGGAATTGGATTTGCCCTTCTCTTTCCTACCCTCATCTTTTTGCTACCACTTGCAAGGAGTTGCCTTCTCTGGACTCCCTAGGGCAGAAAACAGCTGCCATTTGCAAGGCTGGCAATCATTCCTGCTTTGAGTTTCCTTAACTATCATTTCCCCTCAGGGGGAAGACTTTCCAGATTGAGATACAGCGTGGACAGGGATTCCAGAGTGAATATGCAGTCTTCCACAGCCCACCACATCCTCCCCCCAATCCCACAAGATAAAATGGGGGGAAAAAGAGAGCCTTCACGTATGTTAAAATTTTGTATTTTCATGTTTGTTTCTGTGTGTTCCTAATTTGGTACATTTTTCCTGTGTTTACCCCAACCTATTAAAATGCATCTTGCTTTAGGATTTAAATGGAAGTTTCCTTATCTCCCTCCACACTCCTGTTATAAAAGCTCTGCTTGGCACATCATGGGCCCTTAGTAAATATTATTTGAGATTTATTTTATTACTTGTCTTGTTTTCTGTTTCAGAACACCAGCTATTGAAAGGCTAAAGGTGGAGCTCAGTGTGGTGTTTAAGACAAAGAGCAATAGATCCCCCCCCTCAAAAGCAGTGATGAAATAGAAGTAATTGCCCTCTCCTAGTTAGCCATGGGGGGCTACCAGATCCCAACTGCGTAGTCGCCAGAAGTATTTATTTCCTCCTGGGTTGATTTAAGGAACAGATCGGAATGACCTAAGCAAAAGGCTAAATGCTAGTATCCTGCCAGTCACGTGTGCCCCACTCCGCCATGGCAAATTAAAAGCCCCGGCAGCGTCTGGAGACCGGGATCCCAATTCTGGTTTCTCGAAACTGAAAACCCTTGGGAACTCCTCTGTTAACTACTTCATTCCTTAAATATTAGCTCTAACTCCACGCCCCATACAGGGGTAGGAGCTGTCACCGAACCGCAAACAGGACAAAGTATTTTCATTTCAAGGAATTTACATGTCAAAAGAAGGTTTGAGAGGGGGGAGGCGCACATCACAGCCTACAGCTATTTCCCCTTTTCTTAAAACTGAGGGATAGTCTCCACGTTCAATTTGAACGTTTAGGGCCTGTTCTTTCCAAGTGATCAAAGCTCAGGATAGAGCAAAAGCTGCCGCCTACGATAAAGTCAGTACACGTTGATCCTATGAATACTTTGTCTTCCCTTTACGGAGAGGATACAACTAACACAATGGGGCATAACTCTTCTCAATATTCTACTCGGTCTCAGGGTGCATCACCAGACTTTGACCTATGGTTAGCGGCTGCACCTATCCTCCAAAGGCCCGAGGTTATAGGCATTTGGTATTTATTTCGAAAGGCTGTTTCGGAATAACAGTGCTTCCTTCGCCCAAGTCATGTATTTGCCAGTCGTCCTGGGCCGGGGGGGGAAGAAAAGTTGCTTTCGGTTGAATAGGGTCAGCAAGGTCCTGGGGAGGACGCAAGGCATCACGCTATTTTAAGATTTTAATCCAAAGAACTGAATCAAAAGTTGGCAGTAGTGCCATGGCCCTGCAGAGGGCATGCAGGTTTTAAGGCAGCGCTCTGTCCCCAATACCGAGACCGGAAGCGTCCTCCGGAACCCACGCTGTCAAAGCAGTTTAGCTTCCCCAGGCAGCGCCCACCCCGCCACCATCCGCAGCAGCAGCGCACAACAGCGCAGCGCCGACACCCGTAGCTGAGCAGACGCTAGCGCCGGGAGGCCGCCGCCTCCTCACCCGTAGCTGCTCGAACCGCCGTGACCGCGCAGGCCGCCCCGGCGCCGCGCTCTCCCGCCCGCGCCCAAACCCCCGGCCCCGCCCCGCCCCGGCCCCGCCCCCAGTGCCGGGGGCCACGCCCGTGACGTCCACGGAATGGGGCGGGGCGGGGGAAAAGGGGGCGGGGCGAGCCCTCGCTGTTGAATGGGGCTCCGGGACGAGCCGCACATTCCAGCGGGCCCACGTGACGCGGCCGCGCTGCCTGAGGTAAACAACCGCGGCCCCGCCTCCCGGCCCCTCCGTGCGCGCCCTGCACAGCTCCTAGCCGGCGGGACGCGCTCCAGTGGGGCGGGCGGCTTTCTCCGAGAGTCCTCAGCGGCCGCCGCGGCCCGAGCAGCGGCAGTGGGCGCGGCGCCCCGGGTCTGCGGGCCGAGCGCGCCGGCCGGTGTCGAGCGCGCGTCCCCTCCCCGCCCCCACCGCGCGTTGTGGCGCAGCAGGAATTTGGCGGGGACCCGGGCGCTATTTGCGGCTCTTGACGCGCCGGCGGCCGGTGGCCCTTCGGTCATTTCTATTCTAGGGGCCCTGGGTCATCGCGCCCGGCCGGCCCCCTCCGCCGAGCCCGGAGGGTGTGTCCCCCTCACCCGGGCTCGCCGCGCCTATAAGGGGCCCGAGCGGCGGGCAGGGACATGCAGCTCTACAGCAGCGTCTGCACCCACTACCCAGCCGGGGGACCGGGTCCCACGGCCGCAGCCCCCGCTCCCCCCGCCGCCGCCGCCGCCTCCCCCTTCAAGGTCTCTCTGCAGCCCCCGGGACCCGCCAGCGGCGAGCCAGAGCCTGAGACCGGTGAGTGCCAGCCTGCCGCGGCCGCCGAGCCCCGAGAAGCCGCCGCCGCCGCCGCCCCCGCCGCCAAGATGCCCGCCTTCTCCTCCTGCTTCGAGATGGTGTCCGGGGCTGCCGCCCCCGCCTCGGCCGCCGCCGGCCCTTCCGGCGGGTCCTGCAAGCCGCCGCTGCCGCCGCACTACACGTCCACGGCGCAGATCACCGTGCGGGCCCTGGGCGCCGACCGGCTCCTACTGCACGGGCCCGAGCCCGGCGCCGCTGCGCCCGCCGCCCAGCGCAGCCGCTGCCTCCTACTGGCTCCGGCGCCCGGCGCGCCGCTCCCGCCGCGCCGGGGCTCCTCGGCCTGGCTCCTGGAGGAGCTGCTGCGGCCCGACTGCCCCGAGCCCGCGGGCCTGGATGCGGCCCGGGAGGGTCCGGACAGAAACTTCCGACTGAGCGAGCACCGCCAGGCCCTGGCCGCCGCCAAACACCGAGGCCCCGCGCCCTCCCCGGGGAGTCCGGAGCCCAGCCCCGGGCCGTGGGTCGAGGAGCACCCGGCAGAGAGGAGCCTCCGGGGCTGGGAGAGGGCGGGCGACCGCAGCGACCCTTCTGGCGCGGACGAAGCACGGCGTCCCGACCCGGAGGCGGAGGCACCTCCGGCGCGGAGCGGCGAGGCGGCCGCGAGCGGCGCGGCCGAGGCGGTGATCGTCTCCAGGTCGGATCCCAGAGACGAGAAATTGGCCCTGTATCTGGCGGAGGTGGAGAGGCAGGACAAGTACCTGCGACAGAGGAACAAGTACCGATTTCACATCATTCCCGACGGTAACTGCCTCTACCGCGCGGTCAGCAAGACGGTGTACGGAGACCAGAGCGTGCATCGGGAGCTGAGGGAGCAGACGGTGCATTACATCGCGGATCATCTCGACCACTTTAGCCCCCTGATTGAGGGCGACGTGGGGGAATTCATCATCGCTGCTGCTCAAGACGGGGCGTGGGCCGGGTACCCGGAATTGCTGGCCATGGGGCAGATGTTGAATGTGAATATACATTTAACTACTGGAGGGAGGTTGGAGAGCCCCACGGTGTCTACCATGATTCACTATTTGGGCCCAGAGGATTCCCTAAGGCCTAGTATTTGGCTCAGTTGGCTCAGTAATGGACATTATGATGCGGTGTTTGATCACTCCTATCCCAACCCAGAGTATGACAATTGGTGCAAACAGACTCAAGTGCAAAGAAAACGAGATGAAGAACTTGCCAAATCCATGGCCATATCCCTGTCCAAAATGTATATTGAACAAAATGCATGCTCTTGAAGTGTCTGAAAACCTACACCCTGGGAGAATTGCATACATAATTTGTGTTGGGAGAATTATGAACTCTAATCAGGGTAATAGCACTTTTAAACTTCCTAGTAGATTTACCATAGGTGTAATGCCTTAATCATTTTTTTGAATGTTTTCTCCTCAGAGCTGAAGGTTGCTGGGCACCTAAATGATGTTTCATGATGGCTTTGGGTGATCCTACTGCTATTTATAATTTGCTGTATAAAGTTGGCACTACTTAATTTGCAAGCTAGTTTCTCACGGTGTAAATTTGTTCATTCCTGGTAATCTGTTTTCTATAAAAATGTATTTTTGCACATTTTTAAAAATTGGTGTACCTTCATCTATGACGTGTTCTGTTTTGACAAACAGCTTTCCAGCATAAATCCAGAGAAGTGCTTTATATGAAGTTTATTGCTTTGAACGGTTTGTGATTTAGTAGTTATGTTGTTCGATTTGAATTTTATGATTCTTAATTATTTCAAATGAATATTGATGCATTTGTGTTACCAGATGATTGGCCCATTCCATTTTAATGAAAAATAGATTTGTTGTTTTGGAATTCATTATTTTTCTAGAAATGGTCAGCCTTTTAAAGAGAACTATTTAAGAGAAGGTTGTGGGAAGAATTTTCTTTAAGGGATCGTATCAGATCTTACTTGAATGAAAGTCTAATATTTGCTGATGGCAGAGTGATGACTATTCTGTAGTTTGGTTGGCATTTAGAGTAGATTGTCTGGTGCTCTGAATTGTTTTTATTTATATTTGTCATTTTGTTATAAAAGCATTTTAACTCTGTGACAAGATAAGCCTCCTGCTTCTTGGATTCAACTAAGAGATTTAAAAAAACTACTAGCATAAATGCCTTGAGTCAACCTTGGCAGTTGTTCTATAGCAGGAGAATACTATCTTAATATTTTATTCCTTTTAAATTTTTTCATAAGGCAAAATAGGATTGCCCTGTATTATGTACAAATAAAAATGTCTGTAAACAGATCTTGTATGGTTTGCTGGGTCAAACAATGTTCTCAACCTAAAATCTATCTCATTTCCACTTTAACTACTAGTCATATTTATTAAGTACTGCAGTTTGTACTTTTTTATTTTGTAACATTTTGTGATTTTTTTGTACAATACTGTATTTGTACAATAGAGCGATTCTCAGCTGATGGAATGAATGAATAAAATGCATAATTTTACTTTTACAACGTCTTTTTGGCCTAGATGGTTTTTCAGTTAAGGGACACTTGTAGGAGCGTCTCTTACATGTATGCAGTTTTGTTTCATGTGTAAAGATGTCACAGAGTTATGAGGGTCTTAAGTTCTCACATGAATAGGGTAGGGTAATCATTAGTAATTTCAAAGGATAAGTCTTAGTTAACTGTGCTTTGAAGATGGAGTAACTCAGGACATTGTTCTCATTATTTCTAATGCTCATTCCTGTCTAAAACTGTAGAGGTACTTGTTGGCTAATAAACAGAGAAGGGCAAGAATTGCGTTAACCAGCACAGTTTTGTGTTTCGCTTACTCTCAGCACAAATTTAAATGTTTCAGAGGAAAACCAAACAATGTCCTAATTTTTATCCAGTCTGGCATCTTGAGAGCATGGGAATCTCTTAATTTTGAGATGTGTTACTGGATTTAGTGGATAAGTACACCTGTAGACATAATCCGGGTATGTTGTTTATTGTAGAATAAAAACAGCTAGTTCAGATGTTTTACTTCATAGTTGATACTTCATATGTTTCTATTTCATGGTTATAGACACTTTTGAGCTTGAGTTCATTGCTTAACCACATTTTTGGAAGAATGCCATTAGTTATCAGGACAACTTCCTTTAAATGTTAGCTAATGAATTTCTTTTAAATGTTAGCTACTCATGCATCTCTGGTTTTTTGGGTAAGAAGAGGTTTGCTTCATGGCTTCACCGATTAACTTGGGAAAGAAATTCTTCTGTTTTAATTACCTGTCTAAATATGCTGCTTTCCCTCTTAATTTAGACATGTATAAAATTTGGGTATGCTTAAAACTTACACAAATGAGTAGACCCATTAGGTCGAATTTCCTAAAAAGCCATCTATAAATTCGTTGCTGTTTTGAAGAAACAAATTCTTCTGGGTTCTGTTTCATTTTCGAATTAGAATCCCAAGTCCTTGGTTTAGATTCTCAAGGGTGGTGTTTAAAAAATGTAATGAATCCTGAGGTTGTATTGCATGGCAGCATGTTTTTTTAGTTGTCTTGCCTGAAAGGTTTTTTATGTTTTTTCGTCCTCTTTCTATGGCTCCGGTTTTTGAAGCAACATAGTATTGGCCACTCCCTTTGGCTCCACAGTACCAGTTTCAGGTATTAGCAGCAGTCCTGGATCACTGAAGACGAGCAGCTGAAGAGGTGGAAATGTGGTTGACCCTTAATTTCCTTTTTAGCAAACAGATGTTATTAAACAGTTTCTTCCTTCAGATACTCTTTATAGTAGCTAAAAGGCTCAAAACTGTATGAAGCAAACACCTGATGGCTGTGAGCTAAAGTCTCTTTAGTTTACTCCCCTCCCCATAAAGTATGAGGGAGGAGGATAAAATCTCTAAGTCAATTCAACTTAGTGTGAAAATCATACTATTACTTGAAAATTTTACTGAAGTGGTCCATGGATAAAAACTGATACAAATCACTATTAGTGTGATTTGTTTAAAAATTGCTTTCATTTTTAAAGATTAAATGGCATAATACTTCTACATTTTGGCAAAAACCTAATTTCCTGAACCTTTGGTTCATTTCCCATTCGTATTTCTGAGATAAGAAAATATACTCATTTTCATGTTTAATTGGCCTAAGCAGTAAACCTGTTGATAAGTCCCAGAAAGACAGGTATATATGAGTCTTTTTTTTAGATGTAATTCTTAAATTATATTTTTCAGAACTTGTAGTCCATGTGCTTTATATACTAAAATTTTCATTAGGCAGAAAGCCTTTCTTCAGATACCATATTCTGTGGAGGAGAGGAGATGCCTTGGGATTCCTTGAATATCAGAATTGGTTAGCCTCAGCTTGGGTAAACAGTCTTTATGTTGCAGTGTTTTCTTCATAACTTTTGTATTAAAGAAAATGGATCTTGAGCTAATCTCACTACTTAATTAAAACTTATTTTGTTTTCCCTCTTTCCCTAAAAGGTGAGAAAGTTGAACTCTTAAAATGTTACCATGGTATTCAGTGTGTTCATATGGAGGAAAAGCGTTACAGAATAAAAATAGATTAAAACCTTTGGACATCTGATAATTTAATATGCAGGTAAACATACTGGATAAATTCAAGTATACATTTCAAATGTGTAACATGTTCATACTTTACACTGATTTGTCACATGAAATCTTTAGTCCAGATCTTATTACTATTTTTGACATTCCTGGAGTGTCTATAACCATCTCAAAGAGGCACCAAGAAACTGGATGTCATTTTATTCAGTTTCATTCCCTAAATATACAAGTGCAACAGACATGGACTATGTATTATGTTCCTTGTTGAATCCCTCAGTTCCAGTGCAGTAACTAGCGGAGTAAACACTCAGTAAACATTTGTTGGATGAAAGAATGACTTGAAGGAAAGCGTGAGCTTTGGGAAATACTTATTTGGTGTATGTGAAGTTAAATAAAGATGATTAGAGTCGACAATTACCGAGAGTTACCACGGACAATGTAATTCTGAGCATTTTAAAGAGAAGTAGTGTTATGGAAAGGCAGTAAAGTGTGTAATAGAAAAAATAGATTTTGAAATCCCAAAACTAGAATTTGATGTTATCTTTGTGTCTTTTCCAAACTTCTTGAGAACTAAAGTGAGAAAAATTACTTAAAGATAGAACTTCCATTAATCTGAAGAGACGGTGAATGTGTTGCCTCGCCCGAAGGGACTTGCTCTGGCTTGCTTTGGGGGTTCCACCTACCTCAAGTCCAGTCTGCAGCACCTCCTGGTCCTGCTATGTTTGTTTTCTATAGCCTGGTTGGGGAGGAGATGTTGGACCAGTTTCAAGCATCCTTAGGACTGCTGTGTTCAACAGCATGGGCGGCAGGCTTACCCCATTGGTCAGTGGAGCTTGGGCAAGTCGTGCAAATCAGATCCAAACACATCTTTGGGGGGAAAGGAGCAGCACTATTTCCTCATGCTGTAAATTAGGTCAGCAGCAGTTACTCTACGAGGAAAGGTCAGAAAGAGAGTTCACTGTCATCGGGTAAAACCCTAGCTAGCCTGGTTTTCACACGTGAATTTTCTACTTGAATCCACTTATGTGTAAAATATAAAACTGCTTTTGATAAAAATTAAGAAGCAATCTGTGGTGCACTGATCTGCCTTTGTAAAATAACTGAATATGGTTAATCTCTCTTTAATGACTGAGGCTTTCGCGATGGCTTGGCTGGATGGCCTGGAAGCCTTGGCAGATTGCTGAGGTGTGACAGTCCCTTTGTCCTTGAAAGGACCTCAGAACCCGAGGACTGTTATCTTTGTGTTTTATACTTTTCCTGTTTCCTCCCTCCAGCCCATCATGATATCCTAGGTTGCCCTAAACACGCCAACAAGCATGCTTGTCAGAATTGCCTCTAAGATCATAGGAAATGGGTTTCTAACTTGAGACTAGGATGCTCAGCTATGAGGAACATGCATAAGCTTTAGTTTTTGGTCAACCAGGGAGCTTTTTTTTTTGCTTTCATCTTTTTCTTTTTTGCATTCTGTGGTGGTATCCTGGAAATGCAGAATTTGTCTGACTAAGGGACCTCTGAATGTATGCAGTGCTATATTGAAACAAAACACAACAAGACAACTTGAGGTTAGTTATCAGTCCTCAAAACTGCACTTGATTTGTCCTTGGTTGGCTAATTCTTTGCTTCCTCTCTACCATATGTAATCCTTTTTAGGAGGGACCTGCCAGTGTCTTCCTTTTGCTTTTCTTATTTAGTTTTCTGGTTCACCAAGATGTGCTAATTATGAGGTCACTGAAGCATCAGTTCGTCACTGAAGACTCCAAATTCCAGTGCACATAAATCCAGTACAGACGTGACTACTGTCTTTCCAACTCCCTCTCCCGAATACTCCTGTAATGAATGTGTGCTATGTTTCTGCTGGCTAAATGTAGACTCCCTGGTTGTATTTCATAGCTTATTGAGGTACAAAAGAGTGGTGTGCAAAGTAGGTAATTGTGAAGGAAATTTACACCAATGGGTCGCATAACACCTGTGCAGCCAATTTGTAAAATAAACTCAAATAAAGCCTTCAGTTCTAAGGACTAACAGGAGGCATTCACAGTGAAATTTTTGTTTTCTTACAGTGAAATTTGACCTGTCGTGGTGATGTAGTAGGAATGAAGAAATGGGAGAACACCGTGAGGAAGTTCTTAGCTGTCACTTCACTGTCTTTGTCATCTTGCTGAAAAGTGTGCCAGACCTGGGGGAGTTAACAGATTTTTTTACTTAAAATCTAAACGACGCTCCTATCTCAATAAACAGTAGATGCCTGAAACAGGAACCTCAACCGCTGTGTATTCTACAGAATTCTAGGATGGAATTAGAAGAGAGATTGAAGATGTGTGTTAAACTTTTCAATATAAAGTCGTTTTCCTCTGAAAGATTTTTCATTACCTCTCCACACTATTGATAGTGGCTGTTGGCAGAAGTCAGTGCTGCTCAGAACGGTGGCAGTTTGCAGAGAGATGGCTGGACAGGTTTAGAAAGCAACAGGAACCTACAGGAATAGACAGTGTGATTTTAATAGTTAAGCCAAGCTTCTAACAGAAGTTGATTTCTCTTTCACTTCACTGTTCCAAAGGGAGCAGGCCAGCCTGGCAGGGCGGCTATGCTCAGAAGGAGGCACATTCCCCAGGACCCCGCCACTGTGTGCTAGACTGAAGCTGGGCCACCACCTTGCCTGTCCCATGGCTCCTAGAAAGAGCACGCACACCCTGAGGTGGCACATTTCGCTTCTGCTCTTGTCCCTGGGCCCAAATTTTGTCAGATGGCCTTATCTAACTGGGGAATATCATCCAGACTGTTCCCGGGAAGAAAGGTAAATGGATTTTTGGCAGGAAAATAGCAATCTTCTCTAAATCTTGACTCGTCAGGGAATGGTTTAGGGTGAAAATATCTCTAAGAAGAAAATGCTAGCACTGAAGTATCTGGGAATAAAGGGAACAAAATATGCCTGAACTTGTTTCACATGCTGAAGATACAAAAGTAGGATTAATTGTTGCCACAACTTCGGGTTCCTTATCAGCTCCTCAATAAAACATTTGCCACAGGTTAAATATATACATGTGCAAAGCCTTCCTCGTTTTGAGAAGGCTGTTGTCTTTCTATTTCCTTTCCATTCTTAATTGTTTCTTAGTATAGAGGAATATCTTGAAAATCTGGCCTTCAACACAAGATCTGCTTTTCTTCAGAAAGAACAATATAAAACTTTTTCCTCTTAACGTTTTTATAGATATTGCTTCTTTCGGATATTGTTGGTTTTACTTCTCTCCCTTTCTCTATTTTCCAATTATTTTTTTATTTACATTATCCTGCTTGGTTTTCTTTTAGAAAAGTTGTATGGAGTCTACTGTGCTTAAAATAGGTAGTCTACTAGGTTTTACTAATTTGCTGATTTTACTAATTTACTCAGTCTTTAAAAGAAAATGGCTAAAGCTCACCTCATCCCGTAAAAGGGGGGGAAAAAAGCCCTTACTGCCGGTGGATACTTAGTGGGCTAGGGCCTCCATGTAAGGTCATTTAAAGATGAGGATTACCAGGGCCCCCGGGTGGCTCAGTAGGTTAAGTGTCTGACTTCGCTTTAGGTAGTGATCTCCGGGTCCTGGGATCAAGCCCCAGGTCCTGCATCCAGCTCTCTGCTCAGTGTGGGGTCTGCCTTTCCCTCTGTCCTTCCCTCTGCTCATGCTCTCTCTCTAATTCTCTCAATAAATAAAATCTGTAAGACAAAAGAAAAAAAAGAGGCTTACCTTCAGTATAACTCTTGTAACTTATTCACTTTCTCAGGTGAATCAGTAAGAATCCTCCTAAATGGGTCAGAGCAGCCAACTATAGGCATAACTCACCCCAAGAGATGGTCACTAAAGTTCTTGTTGAGAAGTGGGCCCTCCCTGTTGAGTCAGGGCAGCTGCATTACAAGCATAGCCTTGGCAGGGCTTAATCAAAAGTAACTGATGATGTAGGGGAGCCTGAGTGGCTCACTCCTTGAAGTGTTTGACTCTTCATTTCGGCTTAGATCACGATCTCAGGGTTGTAAGATTGAGCTCTGCATGGGGCTCCATGCTGGGCAAGGACTCTGCTTCAGATTCTCTGGCTCCCTCTTTCTTTGCCCCTCCTCTATCTATCTGTCTGTCTGTCTGCAGAAATGTATTATCACAAGAGAAGGATAGTAGTCTGTACAATGCCTAGAGGAAAGAGAGCCAAAGAACAATACATTCGTCAATGTGGTTGCATGTAGGTAGGTAAGAAGGTGTTCTGGGCAAGCCACACTAATATCCCAAATAGATAAGAAAAGTAAAAGAAAATACTTGTTGGAAATAATGAAATAAATATTCGTTCAACAAACACTGCCTTGAGAGTAGCTACTGTACTAAGTAGTGAGTAAACTCACAGGCTATATGGTAATAGATCTTTAAAAACTGGAGGCTGTCATAATATGTAAATTATTTTGCTCATGAGAGGTCCTCAGAGTCAAGCTGGCTGGGCTTCAGTTTGAGGGTGGTCCACTTACTGTAGGCATGACTTTGGGTGAGTTAGTTAACCTCTTTAACCCTGTATCCTTTGTGTAATGGAAACAGTTATTGGATTTATTTCAGAAGGTTGAATAAAGATTAAATTAGAAATAATGTGTAATGCATATATCTCAAACATAGAATTAGCACTCGGTAAATGTTAGCTACTTCTAGAATTATTACTTTTAGAATCACAGGACAGGTTCATTATATGCATTGAACCTGGGTTAAAGCTATGCTTTCAGGTTGAATTCTGATTTTCTATTTTATGTTTACTCTGATTTAAATGATTTTTTAATACTCATTGCTGACTGGTATTATGCTTCATTATTATTTATGGACAGGGTTTTGCTTTTCTTTATTCATGTAAATATTTTCTTTTAACATTTTTGCATTGGCATATTTAACAACCAAATTCTATTTCAAAACTTGAAGTGTGCTTCCGAAAACAGTGATTATTGTATAGCTCCATGTTTGTGACCTTTATATCTTCCATTTGTCAATGCTTGTTGCTGGCTTCCATTTGCCTAAAAATATCAAAACTATGTTTGAAATGGATACATTTATTTTCCTTGGACTAGGGATTTTAAGTGAAATTTTGACCATCTCTTTACATGAACTTCGGTCCTGTGGGATTCCTTCCTTTGATACAATATTCTGCTTTGCTTACATCCTCTTTAGTAGAATGTCTCACCCACCAAATTTGATCTTATATTTGCAATATTTCCTATGCTTATAAATCTCATTTTATCCTTCCCACCTTGTGCGCAGGAAGAAATAAGAGGGAGCATCTCTGTTCTAAAAAAAATGAAGTCAAAGAGAGAAGTTTTTCATAGCCCGTGGCAGTGTTGGGACTAAGGCCCAGGTCTCTTTACTTTAAAGCAGAACGCTCTGGGTGACAGCATACGTGCTTTCCCTATTGGACTGCTAGAGCCCTGGATTGAGCAAAGGCCACACTCAGGCTCAGGAATGGGGAGTCCACAGTTCATGAGAGCAGAAGGGGCAACCCACATGACAGAGATTTGCTCTTTCCATGTTAGTCTGTGTTGCCTATGTGACCTTTTCTGTGGTTACTTTGCAGAGTGGAGGAGGAAGCTTCAGCTATAATGATTCTCTATGAAAAATTAGCTTTGTTTAATGGTGTAACTCTCAGAAAAGATATTCATGCTTCAAATTTCATTGTTAAGGAAGCAGACAATGAAATTCTTGGTATTAAGGAAAGGGAATTTTCAGGGCAGTGCAAACAAAGCCATGTGGGTGGGGGGTCATCAGTTTCACCGAGAGATGGATGTATGTGTTTGTATTTATATATTTTTATTATAATATTTATAGGTGTGTGTATTTTTATATGTAGGTATATGTATTTATATTATATCGTTATTGTATTCGTATGTGTGCGTATATGTGTGTATATGCAGAGTATGGCTCAGAGAGGTGTGGTGGGTCTGGAGTGGGATGTGCAGATTATAGGTTTAGAAATCTCTCAGGTTGTTTTGATGCTCAGTTAGGTTTAGGGACCCTTAAACTACAGGAAGATCTTATGAGTTTCACTCCATAACTGGGCAAGTGCTCTGTGAAGTTGAGAAATATCAAGCAAGATAAGAGGAAGAATAAGGAGTCTGATGAAAATGCATACAATCATGACCATTCCAAACAGGGTGAATACGAAGGTGCTCACCAAATCTTGAAATACCAAGATGAGGCAAACTGATACCATTTGATTCTTGCATGTGTAAATATGTCCATATTTGTCCATAATATGTAAGCAGAGGAAACACGGAATTCAGAGGGTTGTAAAACCTGTCGGGGCCGGAGCCCCATTGGCAGGCTCCGCTAGGTGGCGGGCCATTGGGAGCTGCCGTTGGCCACTACTCCTATGATGCTGGAGATGGCCAACCCAGGAAGGTCAGGTTCATTCTGCTTCTTAAAGGAAGGGTCTGATATTAATCAGGATTCTTTGGATTGTGAATGCCAGGCACTTGATTCCAACTGGCCTCAGAAAAACAAGCAAAGGGGGGTGGGGGGCTACCGACCTATGTTGCTAGGCAGGATCCTGGCGTAGCTCACAGAGCTGAAGATGCGGCTGCAGGATGGGTCCTCAGGGCCTAGAATGAGGTCTTCCTGGCTTCTCTTCTCCGGCTTTCATCTCTCAAACCTCTTCTTTTATTTAAACGCTGGACTCATTCTTCCTAGTTCATGAGACATACCAGTAACTGCAAGTGGTGTCCAGCTAGCATCTCTGGTGAAAGGGAGTCCATTTCCTCATCTCCAGATCAGGGGGTCCCAAACTGCAGTGGGCATCACAATCATCTGAATTTTTCATTAAAGGACAGATTTCAGAGTCATCTCCAGAGTTTCTGTCCCTGTCTAGGGTGGGGACTGAGCAGTTGAATTTCCAACAGTTGAATTTCTGGGCACAGCTGATGCTGCTGATCGTGCCAGGACGGCAGGGAAGACCTTTTCATTTTCCTCTGAGCTTGGCGCATGCTGTTTGCTCTGTGTTGCTTGGTCCCCATTGTTTTCACCATCATCACAGTCAAATTCAGTGCTTTACCTGCTTTTCTCACTTACTCAGGATAATCCCATACAGTAGGTCCTACGTTATTATTACGTATAAATGAAGGAGAGAAGAGCTGAGGGCCTGGTATACATTTGACCTTGTGTACATTTTTCAAAGTATAGAGGGGAATATTAGGTTTTTAAAAATGGCCTTTGCAACATATTGTCCACATTTCCCTCTCAAAATACTTCCTGGAAAAGTGATGGGGGGAAATATAATCTCACAAGGACAAAGAAACTGGAAAAAGAGATGACAATAATAAAACAAAGGTGTAGACACTGGAAAGAGGGCTGGTAAATAATTCAGCAGATAGGAGAGCCAAAATCCTTACCAGACACGGGAAAAGTCCAGAAGCAGCCCCACTCTGCAGAATCCCAGAGAGCGAAGGCTAGAGGCACTGGTCACCTCTGCTGGTGACAGTGCCAGTGGGGCTAAAAACCAGTGGATGCAAAAGCACAGCACAGCCCCTGCCTGCACTTGGATCTGAGAGTCCTGGCGGAGCAGGCTAACAAGTCTCCCCACCTTGACACACCCAACTGCAAGCAGATTTCTTTCTGGAAGAATAGACTAGACCGTAGAAATGGCCTCCAGAGACTCTCAGCTGGGATCCTCAGGAACACAGGTGCTCCAGGTCGTTTAGAGGGAAGCCAGCCCTGGGAGCCACCCTGCACACACATCCCCAACAGCTTTTTTCCTGGAAATATCAGTGCCACTGATCATGAGCCGTTTTGTATCATCTCTAAAACAAATGCAAGATGCCAACAAATGAAAAAGAAACATAAGTGAGAAGGAAAGAGAAAGGCAACCGAATGCAATGAATGGAAGAAAATCTAAAAGGAGAAAAAAGTGACTAAACCCCTAATTGATATCTTCCAAGAAATAAGACAAATCTTGGATCTGGGAGAACAGAGAGCTGCTATTTTTAAAAAGAACTCTTGTAAATTAAAAATAGCATAGCTGAAGTTAAATATTCAGTAGAAGTTTGGAAGATAATGTGGAGGAAATCTCTCAGTGTAATAAAGAGACATGGAATGACTAATAAAGAGCAAATAAGAAAATGAGGAGACTAATCAGTGAAGCCCACTATTTGACTAATAGCTATTTGAGAGAGAGAATGAAGATAATGGTTGAGAAGAAAGATTATACAAATGAATTCCTAGAACTCAAGGACAGCAGTATCCTGACTGTAAGGTACCCCAGGATGTCCTCAGTGTCATTAGGGATAGCCATATAGGTTGTGTCTATGGATTAGGATGGGACTAATACCCCCTGGAGTGGTTCAGTGCACATGTACAACTGTGTGTGGCAACCCAATGAAGACAACCCACACCATGTCATTTCAAATAAATATTTCACGAAGTATTAGGGACTTAAAAAAATAGCCTCAATGCTTTCAGAGAGGAAAACTAGGTCATATCCAGAAACGTAAGTACAAGAATCATATCAGGCTTTTCAAGAGAAACATTGTAACCAGGAGACCATGGAAGGATGCTTTGCAAATTCTGAGGGAAAATGATTTCCAAGCTACAACTCTATACCCAGCCCTAACAGTATTCTTAATTGTAAACAGCAGAATCTACACGGTTAGTTTAAGCAGATTAAGAAGTTTATTGACCTTACATTGTTTAGTTTGTGTATGGACTTTTCTGGTGAGCAAGAGAATGCAGGCCTACACGCCATATTGCCAGGATCCACACCCAACAATTATTGTAGGGGCTGCGTCTGAGAAAAACCTCTCTTCTAGCACACCTGGGCCAGATACCACAGCACCACAGTGGGCAGCAATGATGAGGAAGCTCTGCTAATGAGTCATCGCATCCCTAGAGAGCAGATATCTCTGTTTCCACAGTTTACCTCAGAAAATGGGGGCGGGGCAGCTAGTCTCTCCTGTTGCTGACTTCTGAGCTGAAATTACACAGGTGTGTGTCCTTGGAAGAGTTAGGTTACATAGCTCTTTCCCTAACCCCACCAGCCAAAGAGCATATTCTAGATTTTACCTTGGAAAAGTGAGAGTCAGGATGTGGGGTCTTTACCAAGAGAAAGGTGACCAAAAGATCTTGGGTAGCATGAAAATAAATAATATTTACTATACCAGCAAACTATTAAGAATGAAGGTAGAATAAACATTTTTTGGACACTGAAGTCTCAAAGAATGCACCAGCCCCTTGGCCTTTCTCAGAAATCTCCTGGCATGTGTCCTACTTACACGAGGATGTAAACCAAGGAAAATGAAGACATGGGATCTAGGAAAAAGGCATCCATCTCAAATGAGATAGAGGGAACCCCCATAATGGTGATAAAAGGAACCTCCAAACTGACATCTGAGCAGCTGGTCTACAGAGAAGCCGAAATAGGGGGCTTCTGGGCTTCGGATGGGCTGCCTCTGAGAACTGTGTATCATGAAAGGAATTGACAGTGCTGTTGAATAGTTTAGGGATAGATCAGTGATAGGAACACAGAAGATGAAGCAAATAGAAGACAATTGTCACTTATAGGGAGAATAAAAAAGTTGTATGAGAAAAGGAAATATAACCAAAATATGAAATGTTTATACTCAGCTGTGAAACATAATTACATAATTGTAAGATGTACACCCTGGATATTGATTTGGTAAAATTGAAATATATAATTGGGAAGAGAAGGTGGAGGGGATAGGAGAGATAAAATCTTATCTAAAAGTAAAAACTGAGAAGTTTAAAAATATTTTTGTTAAATATAACTACATTATATATTTACATGTGTATAAATTATATTTATATTAAAAATTCACATAGTAACATAAGCTCATTATTTTTAAATATGAGGCATATGCCAGAATAAATATTAAAGGACAGAAACCGGGGTGCCTGGGTGGCTCAGTTGGTTAAGCGACTGCCTTCGGCTCAGGTCATGATCCCGGAGACCCGGGATCGAGCCCCACATCGGGCTCCCCGTTCGGTGGGAAGCCTGCTTCTCCCTCTCTCACTCCCCCTGCTTGTGTTCCTTCTCTGGCTGTGTTTCTCTCTGTCAAACAAATAAAAAAATCTTTAAAAATAAATAAATAAATAAATAGATAAATAGATAGATAAATAAAAAAATAAATAAATGAATGAATGAATGACAGAAACCTCTGGGGAGGAGGGAGGTGGTGGCAGGGAACTGTTGTTTTTAATTTTAAACTGTGTTGAACTATTTGACTTCCAAAAGTACGGATATATAGAACTTAATAAAAATAATAATTCCAGAGTAAATTCAATGTATTACAGATTCATGCAAGCTCTGCGTTCTAGATTTGAGTAGTCAGCATTGTTCTTAATACTATGTTATGATGATCAAGACCTGAGGTCTTGTGCTAGGGCGTGATACTAGAAATGCCATAAATAAGAGATCTGTGGGTAACAGGAGAGAAAGCGATAAATAAAGTTATCTTCAGTCTATATTTAAATGAAACTAGATTCAGGTCTCGCTGACACAGATTGAAACATATGCTCAGGGCATAAGAGTAACTGAAATTTCTAGGAGAAATGGCAGGGGAAAGAAACCAGCATGTACAGCAGGCTGCGAATTCAATGCTGGAGTAATTAAGTCCCTGCAATGGTCGTCACTGGTCGGTCACAGATATCTGAGAGCTGGTGGTTGGAAAATTCATACCCCCTTATGCAGATCTTGTATGCAGATAGCCAGAAACTTTCAGCGACTCCTCCTGGAGATGCAAACCAAGACGTCATTCCCCCTTAAGGAATTAATGGTCTAGCGGGGGCATAAAATAAGAAAAGAAATTTTGGGGGCACCTAGGCTCAGTTAAACATCCGACTCTTGATTTGGGCACAGGTCATGATCTCAGGGTCCTGGGATCAAGCCCCACATTGGTTCCATGCCCACTGAGGAGTCTGCTTGGGATTCTCCTTCTCCCTCTGCCCCTCGCTCTGCTCGCACTATCCCTCGCGAAAATAAAAAATATAATTTTAAGAACATAAATACAATTTTTTTTTGTTTGACTTTTGGGGTTTAGAAAAGTGGAAAATCAGCAAGATTTGAGTCATCAAAAAGAGGTTCACAGAGGAGGCTGGACTCAGAGCAGACTTTGAAGGAGAAAGGATTCAAATGGTAACAGGGAAGAGGGGAGGACATCTCTGGGACCACACACCCATGAATGCCGGACATTGCCAAGACTGTGGTGCATTCAGATTAGTAGAAAAAGAGTTCTACATCACCTTGAGGAGTTCCTGTGGAGTACTTACTGGGGAAATGGCTGGATAGGTAGGGTGGGGCTACATTACAGAAGGTAATGGCAGTCTGGAAGAGATTAAATTTGATATATTAAAGATGGTCAACTTTAAAGCAAGGGAGTGATTTTTCTTGATATATCTTGCTTAATATGGAAGTTTGGCTTTTTCTTATTATAGAATTAAACATGCTAATTATAGAAAATATATGCGTCTTAGGTATTTTTTGATAGAGTCCCATGGGACAGTTCTGTTAGAAGTGGAAAAGTTTGAGGTTTGAGGTTACATCTAGGCTAAGGTCATGATATTGCCCCTGGTAGTCTGTCACTTTAGGGGGAGTTCCTTATTCTTTCTGAACTTTGGTTGTTTTCTTCATCTTTTAAATTGGGCAAATGTGGCAAACAGCTTTCGATTTTCTCAGTTCTCTCCCCCTTTCCCTGGAAACTTTCCTCTGCTGCCATTTGCAGGGATCAATCCTTGGGAAACCTTACACCCCCACCATGCTGGGATACACATTCTGACTGAAGTTGCACTAATCAGTTTCATTCTTTTGGAAATTTGGCACATTTGTCAGCCTGGGATAGTAACATTTGAATTTTGGAGGCCCTGTGTGTGACCTCTTCTGCAGAGTCCTGGGGAAGGGCGGGGGAGGTAGCTGGTTTGCAGAAAGCGGGGAGAAGAATGAAATCAAGTGCTGAGAGATCTGAGTAATGGAGCGGGAATCCCCAGATTTTCATTTCCAGCACTAACCTCTTTTGAGGGCTCTGCTGCTGTCCTGCATCCTTGCCATAAATTAACCTTTTTCCCTTAAGCAAATTCAAGCTACGTTTCATTGGCTTAAAATAAAGAGTCACACAAGATAAAAATGGCTCGTTGTACAGCTTATGTGCTTCCCCATATAGCTTGGATTTACCTCCAGATTTTGACATTGGTCCTTGCCAGACATAAATCCCAGTCACCATCTCTTCTCCTGGTACCACGGGCGGCCTCTGCTGGCCCCACAGTATGGCTTCAGAATGGCACCCAACACACCCATTAATGGGGGGACTGTCATGGTTTCAGTGATGTTGGATCCGAGCCCCAGAAGCCATAGTTCCTCCTGCCATTTCTGGACTTCAAGGAAACACTGAAACATGGATGACAGGATCTCACTTCTCCAACAGCTGCCCAAAGGGCCAGCTAACCCAATCTCTACTGTGGTCGAGTCTATCAGTTGGTTTTTGCTATGCACCCCAAAATGTTATGTCTTTTTTTTTTTTTTTTAAGATTTTACTATTTATTTGACAGAGAGAAACACAGCGAGAAGGGGAACACAAGCAGGGGAAGTGAGAGAGGGAGAAGCAGGCCTCCCACCAAGCAGGTAGCCCGATGTGGGGCTCGATCCTATGTCTCCGGGATCATGACCTGAGCCGAAGGCAGTTGCTTAACCAACTGAGCCACTCAGGCACCCCTCCAAAATGTAATGTCTTTTAACAACAAAGCCTTTTTTTTCCACAGTTCTGAGGGTGGCTGGGCTATTCTGGTCTACACCAGTTCCTCTGGATGGATAGTATAGTTATCCAGCCAGAGTGCACATAGCTTCTGTCTGTGGCAACAGACTAGCCTAGAGTTATGTACCTGGTGGCAGAGATTCCCAGCAGCAAGAGAGAGCACACCCCAATGCACATGTGCTTTTCAAGTCTCTGCTCAGCGTCATACTTGCTAATGTCCCACTGGCCAAAGAAAGTCATATGGCCAAAACTAGATTCAAGGTGTGGAGAAAGAGACCTGTCCTCTCGATAAGAGTTGCAGCAAAGTCCTATTACAAAGGGATACCTACAAGGATGTACACAGGAATGGTAGGAATTATTGTGGCTGTTTTTGCAAACTCTACCACAGAGCTTTAACACCTACTGGGGTGAACTTGGGTGATTAGAAGATAGAACAGAAAGATCCACAATCACTTTGTCTTTCTCCCCATTGGACTGTTCTGAGGTGCACTGATTCCACACGAGCTTCCTAGAGGTTTCCCATGTGACCGGCTAACTGTTGTAATAGCTTTCCTTCCTTCCCTATTCTTCAGTCCTCACTCTTGCTGCCCTGGGTTCATACCCACCAACAAAGCATGCATACAGGCTTTGCCTCAGGTTTATTTCATATGCATTCTGAGCTAAGACACTCTTACATCAAATTCTCGAGGGGATTAAAGTGGATATGTTTCTGGGTTATACTCCATAAGTTAGTATTACTAATAAAAGTATTTCATAATAACAACACCATAATGGATTTTAAAAGGTTAGGTATATCTCTCTTTACTGCACTTCCTTTATTGTGCCTTGCAAATATTTTGTTTTTTACAAATCAAAGGCTTGTGGCAACCCTGCGTCCAGCAAGTCTACAGGGCCCATTTTTCTGATAGCATTCGCTCATTTCATGTCTCTGTCACATTTTGGTACTTCTTGCAATATTTTGATTTTTTTCATTATTATATTTGTTATGGTGATCTGTGGTCAGTGATCTTTGATGTTATCATTGTAATTGTTTTGCGGTGCCACAAAGCACACTCCTATAAGACAGTGAACTTAACTGATAAATGTTGTGTGTGTTCTGACTGTTCCACCAACCAGCCATTCCCCTGTGTCTCTCCCTCTGCTTGGGCCTTCCTATTCCCTGAAACACAACAATATTGAAATTAGTCCAATTAATAACCCTACAGTGGTTTCTACGTGTTCGAGTGAAAAGGAAGGAGTCTCATGTCTCCACTTCAAATCAAAAGCTAGAAATTATTAAGCCTAGTGAGGAAGACATGTCTGAAACTGAGATAGGCCAGAAACTAGGTCTCCTGAGCCAAACGGTTAGCCAAGTCATGAACACAAAGGAAAAAGCTCTTGAAGGAAATTAAAAATGCTACTCTAGTGAACATACAAATGATAAGAAAGGGAAAACAGCCTTGTTGCTGATATGGAGCAAGCCTGAGTAGCCTGGACAGAAGATCAAACCAGCCACAACATTCCCCTAAGCCAAAACCTCATCCGGAGGAGTGTCCTGACTCTCTTCAATTCCATGAAGGCCAAGACAGGTGAGGAGCTGCAGAAGAAAAGTCTGAAACTAGCAGAGGTTGGTTCCTAAGGTTTAACGAAGGGGGTGAGGCAACAAGTGCTGATGACCAAGCCACAGCAAATTATCCAAAAGATCTAGCTGAGATCATTAATGAAGGTGGCTCTGCTAAATGACAGATTTTTAATATAGATGACTACATACAGTATCACTACAGATGGGGTGGAACAGCAGGGGAATGAGAATTAGAGGTGGAGCCTGAAGACGTGAGCTGCTGCAATCTCGTGGTCCAACTTGAGTGGACCAGGAGCTGCTTCTTAGGGATGAGCAGTGATTTCTTGAGATGTGACCTACTCCCAGCGAAGATGCTGTGAAGATTGTTGACCTGAAAACAAAAGATAGAGAATATTACATAAACTTAGTTGATAAAGAAGCAGCTGGGTTTGAGAGGATGGACTCCAATTCTGAAAGAAATTCTACTGTGAGTCAAACGCTATTGAACAACTCTGCATACCACAGAGAAATCATCTGTGAAAGGAAGAGTCTATTGATATGGCAAACTTCACTGTTGTCTTATTTTAAGAAACTGCCACAGCCATCCCAGAGGTCCATAACCACCACCATGATCAGTCAGCGGCCATCCACATTAAGGCAAAACTCTCCATCAACAAGGAGAGTATGACTTGCTCAAAGCTCAGGTGACAGTTAGCATTTTTTAACAATATAACATTTTAAAATTAAAGTGGATGCATTGTTTTTTTAGATATAATGCTATTACACACTTAATGTAAACATAAGTTTTATATGCACTGGGAAGCCAAAAAATTCATTTGACTCACGTTATTATAATATTTGGTTAGGGGGCACCTGGGTGGCTCAGTCTTGGAGTGTCTGCCTTTGGCTCAAGTCGTGATCCCAGGGTCCTGGGATCGAGCCCCTCATCAGGCTCCCTGCTCGACAGGAAGCTTCCTTCTCCCTCTCCCACTTTCCCTGCTTGTGTTCCCTCTCTCACTGTTTCTTTATCTCTCTCTCTGTCAAATAAACAAATAAAATCTTTAAAAAAATACATTTGCTTTATTGCAGTGGTCTAGAACAAATGTCTGAGATATGTCTTAGAAATTATGCAGGCCACTTTCTCAAGTCACACTGCAGTAAAACTAGAAACTAATAAGCTTAAAGAAAACACTCTAACCTGATGGATAAAAAAACAAAACCACAAACGTTCGTAAGTAGCATTTGGTCAATAATACACACAACAGACTATTTACAAAGTAAGTGAAAACATTAATTTTTAGAAATCTCCATGGTAGGCAGCCAAAACTGTTCTCACGATTAAATTCCTTAATGGAATAAAGTGAGTATTCTACTTAAGATATTAGAAAAAAGACACAAAACAGACCCAAGGAAAGAGATTACCAACATAGCAGGGGTGGGCTGGAGTCCACCCTTACTGGCTGCTCAGTCGATCTTCCGGAATTTGGGGAGGTGGTTGTTAAATAGGCATTATTAAAGAATCACATTAGATAAACTTTAATAAGTTGGGTTAAAAACAGAAGTGTTAAATACTCAAGTCATCACTTCTTAACTAATTTAGTTCATTTTACTAGTATATATGCTCGAGTTGATTTATGCCAATTGCATCTGTAGAGTGGAAATATCATGCATCCGTTCGCAACTCTGCATTTGCCAATGTCACATTGGCAGCTGGAAATCAGCCATGGTGGGAGTCTTTATACCATGGCATTTGGTAGGGCTACAAATCAGAGCCCCTCTCTCCTCCTCTTCTTTTTCTACAAAGCTGTTGTTAATGAGCATATACCACTGGCCATCAGTAGATAATCTTTTTTAAGAAATATGAATTTTTCAGGTTGAGATTAGAACAAAAATAAAGCATGAAGATGCTTTATAAAGTTCAAACTTATTTCAGGGTGGTGGAATGTTCCAACTTTCAGGGATACATTTCTTTCACTGTGATGCTTGCAGTTAAATCCATTCTAATTATTACAGGATGGGCTCTAACATTCAAGAGTGAGCCAGGTCTCACAATATTTTTTTTGGATTGGTAATAAGTAAGGCCTGGACTATATAGAAGTTTTCTGGCCAAGTCACTGAATACTTCTAGGTTATCTAGAATCTGAGATGGGGGGAAATGTATTGCGGTATATATATGGATTTTTGTTAAATAAAATATACTTGATACATGTTTTTTTATAAAACAGGAGAAAAATGTCAGTAGGTTGGTGAGTATTAAGTGAAAAATAATAATGTTGAATAGCAACATGACTACATCCCTTTTTCATGGTGGGGGTTATTTTCCTTGGCTTTGAAATAATTCTTAATAAAAAATTCTTTTTTAAAGGAGCCTGGGTGGCCCAGTTCATTAAGTGTCTGCCTTTGGCTCAGGTCATGGTCCTAGAGTCCTGGGATGGAGCCCCGCATCAGAATCACATCAGGCTTCCTGCTTAGTGGGGAGTCTGCTCTCTCCCTCTGCCTGCTGCTCCCCCTGCTTGTGCTCTTTCACTCTCTCTCTGTCAAGTAAATAAAGTAAGTCTAAAAAAAAAAATTCTTTGTAGCAATTTGCATTAAAGACATTTTAAGCTGTAAGCTTAGTTTAAAAAATAAATTAATGCTAATTTAAAATGCAGAATTACATTAAATATATTGGCTTGAGGGAAAAGTGGGAGCCAGCACACAGCTCCTTTAGGTACCAATAGTTTATTCCTGCTTGTTTTTCAAATTCACTAAATTGATTTTGGGAAGAAAAGTTTCTCTTAATTCACTCTATATACCTGATTAAGTTTTTTTTTTTTTTTTCACATTTATACATAATGCAGAATGGATTTTGGGGAAGAGAAATTGTCGTGTGATGCAAGTTTGCTGACACAGTTTTCTCCTTTATGCCCAAGTTGTATTGTGGCCCTGTGAGAGAAAGGAAATATATTGGAGCAATTTACCCCTAGAGCAGAGAGTATTATCATTGAACAGTCTGTGCCTCAATTTTTAAGAATGCTTAATTTGTGCCCAAGGTCCTTATGGCCTCTAGAATATATTTCATCTTTTTATTTCTTCATTTGTTTTTATTATGTATAAAGTTTCTATTTATTTATTTATCTGACAGAGCAACACAGCTAGAGAGGGAACACAAACAGGGGGAGTGAGAGAGGGAGAAGCAGGCTTCCCACCTCACAGGGAGCCTGATGTAGGGCTCGATCCCAGGATTCTGGGATCATGATGTGAGCCGTAGGCAGATGCTTAATGACTGAGCCACTCAGGCACCCCTCATTTGATTTTTTTTTTTTTAAGATTTTATTTATTTGACAGAGAGAAACATAGCCAGAGAGGGAACATAAGCAGGGGGAGAGAGAGAGGGAGAAGCAGGCTTCCTGCCGAGCAAGGAGCCCGATGTGAGACTCGATCACGGATCTCCAGGATCATGACCTGAGCCGAAGGCAGTTGCTTACCCAACTGAGCCACCGAGGCGCCCCTCATTTGATTTTTTTTAAAAAAGAGTTAGCATTAGGCTTTAGCTTTTTTTTTTTAAACCAGAAAAAGACCTTTACTTGTGCTACCAATTATTTTTACAAATTCTCTTTAAATAATAGTAAGATTTATTTTCAAGTCTGTTAGAAAATTTTCAACTTGAAAATAAACCATTTCCAAAGATGTCTTTGAACTCAGTCTGACATCTGAACTTTCTTTTTAATTTGTTCTTGGCATTGTTAGCTCTTGTGCATTCCTTTGGCTTATTAGAGCATGTGAAGCTTTTATGACTTTCAGTTAATATAATAAAACCTGTTAATGTAAATTTATCTTAGTGTTCTGCATGTGTTTGCTGATTCTGTACACTTGAGTCATTCAGATCTAAATATAAAAGATCACATTTTGAAAGTAAGGAACGAAATGATCCTTTCCAATTATGTTAAAATACTTAAGCCTTTGGATTTAGTTTTAGTCTAGATTAAACATCTCTGGGAAATATGACTTTGCATGTTTTTTTCGTTTGCCTTTGAGAGATAACCTAGTTGGTTTATAACATAGGTGAAAGTGGATTTTCAAATGGAATGGCTATCTCGAGATTTGGGCAACTCTAGTAAACAAAATGGGATGAAGGACAGACATTGTGGACCATACCTCTTACTGGGTCATGAAAATCTATCCCTGGTCTTTTTGAGTAAGTATTCAGTTTGAGCCTTTACGCATGATTTGAAGAGTCTACTGTTAGAATCCCAATAGCTCTTTTACCTGCCTAACCCAGTGTAAATAATTATTTGTTAAGTGACAGGTAAGGAAATCATAATCTAAAAAAACAGTCCATGTTTTCCAGCTGATTTTATATTTTTACTTGAAATCGCTTACCTAAATGTAAGCTTACGTTACGATCTGGGTTACTTTACTCGTGAATTTGCACGAGTAAAATTGAGCACTTTATCTGTAGTCTATTTTTGTATCATGATAATTCATCCATTGGAAGTAAGTTTGACATGCTGAGGACGAAGTGGTGTCTTCTAATGAGGACTCCCAGAATAGAATCAGCATATTAATAAACCCACCCATCACCCACGTGAAATCCATTAATTGAGCGTTGTTTGTCAGCTAGTCACAGATCATGTCTGTGCTGACACTTCTCAATCTTTAAATTTCACTAATTCCCGGCTATTGAAGTCATTAGGTGTTGTTAGTAGAAGAAAAGGGTAGGAAGTTTTGAAAAATGATAAACGATGGTTGTTTACTTAAATTCCAAAAGCAGAGTCTTTAAAAAAATACCTTTTGTATGAATTTTAAAGACCCTCTAATTGATATAATGTTCAATTAAAAATCAAATGTCATCACCAGAACAGCTACTACTACTTGATTGATTTTAACTAATAGGTATCAAGCAACTGATGGCTCTTAGTTCAAATAGGGTGCCCCTACAGAATAGACTGTTTGGGTAACATATTAGAGATATCATAAGATTTTGTCTTATTAGTTGTCAGTCAACTAAACAGGAAAAAGTAAGAATTTTTCATAAAATACCTATCAGGGTAGGGTCAGAGTGGAGCTGAATTTTTTTTTTTTCTTTTTCTTTTTGCAAAAGGTAAAGCTTTATTTCTACTCTCAAACTCTTACAACATTGCATAAAGTCCTCATCCCTACCTCAGAAGTGGCAGAAACTGTAATAAACAATCCCCCCCAATACATGAATTTTAATGTGCCTCCTTTGGGGAACGGGAGGTCACACTACATACTTTGAGAGACATCCCAAAGATTGTCTGGCACTTCACTACAGAAAGGCTTTGGTCCAATCTCTTGCTGACTTAAGATACTACAAGGCACATAAAATTGGTTGTTCAACCCCTCTGGGTGCGGGTGGGACAGAAAGTGGAAAGTGAGGTGGTCTGGGACAGGTGGGCAGACCAAGGGCCTTGGTTCAAGTTCCTGTGACACAGGTAGTTGATCCTGGGTGGCCACTGAGGTGGCAAGGCTGCTCTGGTGGCCTCTGTCTGCCTAGTTCACAGCTCACTGCTCTGGAACATAGCTGGTCTCCTTCTGGGTCCCCTCTATGGAGTGACTGGCATGGGTCACCTTCCTGCTGGTGTGGATGCTGAAGTCCTCCTTGACGGTGCTGGGGCAGCCTCAGCTGAGTTGGTGGGTCCTATTATGGCCCCTGAGGTGTAGACCATGTTGGGGTCTTCCCAGACCATGGCCACCATGAGGCCAGAGCTTGATTAGCTGCTGAAGCTGGGTAGAAGGGCTTCTTCTGCAGGCCATGGTGGTGCTCGGCAAGGGTGTTCACTGGTGCCTGCGGCATCTTCATTTCTATCAGCTTGAAGCCCCTTCTCTCAAAGCTCAGGATCACATCTACAAGGAGTCACTGCTGCACAACATCTGGCTTCACTGCAACAAGGGTCCATTCCTGGGTCCAGGAGGGCCCTCTTGAACTAGGATGCGAGAGCAGACTTAGCCAGGCGCTGGGGGCCCCATGGACTGTTCAGCAGCCCTCACAGTGAGGCGCATGCCAAGAGGCCACCCAGGACCCCCTGCCTGGGGGGGGGGCTACTGGCTCTGAACTTTTTTTGTGAACACAGCATAGATAAAATTGGTAATAGATATATTTGCCTGTAACATTTACCAATTAGTTGCTATCCAAATGAATACCTGACAATAAATTTGTCATATTCTAGCACTATGATTTTTGTGAAGTTGGCATAGGTCTGAAAATTTAAGAGAAGTATTCACTTATTCAACATATATTTATGTAATGAAGTAGGAGATGAGGCTGGAGATGGGGGCAGTGTCTTATAGGCAACAGCAAGGCATTTGGGCTTTAATCCTAAGCAAATTGGAAAGATATTGAAGGGTGTTAAGCAGGAGAGTAAACAACAACAAAAATATTTGATTCACTGTCTAAAAATTTCTCTGTGCTGAGGAGAGAATAAACTACAGTAAGGCAAGAGTCGAGGGCTTATGGCGATAGTCAAGGCCAGAAAAGCTGGCAGCGTAAATTGGGGATGGGTCCAAGGGCAATGGAGTGAACTTGGCAGCCTCAGATTGTATAGTCTAGAAACTGGTAGTTGAACAAACAGAGAATTTAAACTCCACTTAAAACCTAGACCTTCCTTTCTTAAACGAAAGATGATCTTGCGTCTCTTCTTATTCTTCAACCTGAAGTTTTAGAAAAAGACCTACAAATCACCCCACCTCATCCATTCTATAGTTCAGTGTCTGAACAGGGTTGTGTGACTGGGCATGCAAAACAGAACAGAACATACAGACCACTAAATATTTAAAAATGATGTCCTGACAGAATTTTCTGAAGTTCCAGTTGAGTGGTTTTCAATGGAGAGAGCAAGGTAAAGCTTTCTCCGTGTTGAATGATCCAAGATAATTGTTGGTGAGAACACAGTTCCTATATCACTGAAGCTAATCTTCTATTGAGGGGAGATGCTGCGTGCAAGGTTCACAGGGTATGGGAAGGCCAAGAAGTGACGCTGAGATTGTCTAAGTAGCAGTCCAATATTTGGGCCATGCCACCAAATGATTTGTGATTCTCATACACATCCCAAAAGGTCAGTTTTGTTGAGGAGATTTTGATTTGAAGCTTTCAGGAAATGATTTAGTGAGGTTGGTTTGGCTCAGGAGAGAAGCCATCACTTCTTTTTATGTGTTATTCCTACTGACTATTTAGCACAACACCAGTACAGGGAGGAACTGCATTTTCCGTGAACACATTTTTTAATCTATCTGAGGATATAACAGATAAACATGCAAAAGGAATGAACAAAATAGCTTAAACACTGAGAATTCCAAGATGGCGGAAAGAGCATAGACTTTGAAGTCAGCCGTTGCTTTGAATCCTGCTTCTTGTTCATACCAATTGCATGATTTCAGGCAAATTACTAACCATATCATCTTTTTTAGTTTTATGTGAAGGAAAAAAAAAAGTCAAAATGGAGGTTTTTTTTCTTTTAGTTTGCTAGGATTTAATAACAAAAACCTGAATGGAATTTTTTTTTTTTAGAAAAGAAAGAAAAAGGAAAACTGTTATCAGTAGTAAGTACTTATAGCACATTTTTTGAGATTCAAGAAAGATGTTTTGAATTCAGAGCAAAAAACAAAACAAAACAACCCCCCCCCCCAGCAACCTCATGTTGAAGGAGTTAGGATAACCATTGATAAGAAATGATAAGAAAATGGTTAGTATATTCATTTGTTGTAATTGTCTCAAGGTTGGAGATGAATAGAAGTATTAGCTTTCATGCTATTGAGTATTCAGACTACAAAAGCCTAAAATGTGCAAATTGTGTAGTACAGGCAAGTGTAAAAGGAATTAAAAGGGAAAGATGAGTGTAGGCTTTTAGTAAAGCTGGAAACTATTAGTCTCAGAGGCTGATCAGAATGTGGATAAGCATGTGGGAGAAGGGTGTGACAGGAAACTGGAAATATCTATTACCTCTCTTTTCTGCACTGAAATTCTCTTCCCTGGCCAGCATCCGGGCTCGTAGGGCCAGCCAAACCAGATGATCTTTCTGTGTTCCTTTTCCTGGTTCAATTTCTGCAGGACTCTGACTCTCAGCCAGAGTAACTCAAAAGGTCTCTGCTTTCAGAGCAGGTTTTCTGCCAACTCCTGTCTCCACATCTTCAAAATCAAGGTAGATTCTTACGCTGCCAAATGCACTGGTACAAAAAGCAGAATGACTCTGATTTCTTAGAAGCAACAACACATAAGGAGCTCCTCTCTTCCGCAATGAAGCTTATGGAGTGCTTTGTAAAACAGAGAGATCTGGAAATCAGTGCTTCTTCTCAATGCCTGAGAGAACTCAGAATCTAGGCTAAGTGGCTGTGGATATGTGAAATGAGATTGCCCTGAGATTCAAGTGGAAAAATCTACCCACTGCACACTGGTGAAGAGGGATGGGTGGTCTGTGAAGGAACGACAACTGTATAGATGGTTGCTGTCAGGAGATGAGCTAAGTAAATGAGTAAATGGCAATGAATAAACAGCCTGAATACTGAGAATTCCAATATGGCGGAATGAGCAAGGTAAATGAGCAAAGGCGGAACCCAGTGCATAGTATGCCTTCAGTGAATGTGAATTATTGTTTCCAGTGTTTCCTAATTTGCCTAGTGAAAAAAAGTACACGTGAAGGGACTTGTTGATTTGAAGATTTCCAGGCCCCTCACCGAAGATTCTATTTCAATTGGCCCAAAGAAGAGCAGGATGTGGAATTTGTATGTTTGGCCAATGTCCCAGAATTCCTTCACTTTCTCTTAGTTTAGAAAATGGCACCTTGGGGCGCCTGGGTGGCTCAGTTGGTTAAGTGACTGCCTTTGGCTCAGGTCATGATCCTGGAGACCCGGGATCGAGCCCCACATCAGGCTCTGTGCTCGGCAGGAAGCCTGCTTCTCCCTCTTTCAGTCCCTCTGCTTGTGTTCCCCCTCTGGCTGCATTTCTCTCTGTCAAATAAATAAATAAAATCTTTAAAAAAAAAAAAAAAAAGAAAAAGAAAAAGAAAAAGAAAATGGCACCTTAAAGCAATGGTTCTCAGAGTTTGGGTGCTCCGGTCCCCTAGGTACTCTACCATTAGAGTCCTGGGTGGGAGTGAAGAATCTGCATTTTTAGGAGTCTAGGGTAATTCTGATACCAGTAGTGAGGGAAAGGGCTTGCCATCCTCCCACCTTAAAATAAATGTTCCCTTAAAGAGATTTACTGACTTCTTGTCAACTATTCCCAAACTTTGGTTCTTGGCCCAAATATCAAAATTATTGGGGTCTTGAAGGGGAGGCAGGTGAGTGTCTTTCAATTCCAATTCGTACGCTTATCCTGCTGAGATTCTTTATCCATAGGTTTGGGGTGGGGCTGGTGCCTCTGTGTATTTTCAATTTCCTTAGGCAAGTCTGTAATGCACCCTAGTTTGAGACCCATTAGACCCTACTCCAGAGTTAAGGTAGCTTGATTCGTATTTATATACCTTAGGAAAAAATGTGTCAATTCAGCTCAGGAGTGGTCCTTGGAGAAACACAGAATAAAAAAGGAGAGGCCCAAAGCAAGTGAAGAGCCTCAGTCAGGGCTCCTGCTGGCTCATTCTTGCTTCCAGGTTTCTAGACCGGCCCCTTCTCTGGGGCTACCTACATCAACCAGCCCAGAAAAAGGGACCTGCTATTCAGGGCCTCACTAGGGCTTCTTCCAGGTGGGCCTAAGAAGTTCCTCCTGTAGGGACCCTCTGTTGGGCATATACCCATGGCCCTCATAACCTGTTCCCATTGGCCTTAGCCTGGGATGTAGCTCCTGGATCCCCAGATCTCTGTCAGTTCCTTCCTGTCAGCCCTCATTGCCCCAGACAGATTCCTGATCCAGCTGTCCTTCCATGAGCCTGCCAGCCCTTCCTGCATACTCTAGAGCTCCTGTGCTGTGATTGACACAGGTCTTTTGGCCTCCAACTATCTTGGACTGTTTTCTTCAGTTTCTTGGCTCTACCAAGAGCTTTTCTCATCGGGGCTATTTATTCCCTCTTTCCCTAAATATCTCACAGTCAGGATGAGGGGAACAGTGTCCTTTATGGTCCTCTCCAAAGTCTTTTGAAGGTTGTAGGTCCACAGCGGTGGGCAAAAATCTGTCTTTCTCCTGGTTCTTTCGTATTGCCTCAACTCCTGACTGTCTTAGGAGATGGCAGAATAAAAAAATCTTGGGGAAAAAAAAAGAAGAAGAGAAAGAAAAAGAAAAGGGGTGCCTGGGTGGCTCAGTCAGTTAATTGGATGTCTTTGGCTCAGGTCATGATCTCAGGGTCCTGGGACTAAGTCCTGGATCTGGCTCCTTGCCCCTCAGCAGGGAGTCTGCCTCTCCCTCTGTCCCTCACCTTGACTCGTGCTCTCATTCTCTTTCTCTCACAAATAAATAATTAAAATCTTTTAAAAAACCCACCTCGCCCCACTCTGATTGGATAATATACTAGATATACTAGATGTGCCACTGGTTCCTTAAAATTCCACTCTTGGCTTCAACTAAAATATAACATGTTAATCAGGATAGAGAGAAAATAGACCTTATAACCAGTTTTTTGTCTCCCTCTTCCCATAATAATTCAAGACAAAACAAAAGACCAATGAAGACCTCAAAGTGTGCTTTGATTTGGGACCTAAGAGTGTGTTTCACACACCAAAGGAATTTGTTTCTTCACATTGTGGCATTCCAAAATTTGCATGTGTTTGTACAATGGTAATTTCAGGAGGAGTTGCCATTTAAATATGGTATACACGTTGAGGGATATTTTAAATTTGTTGATTATCTATTATTTTGAGGCACAAAAAAGGTTCCTAATAATTTAAAAATAGGCATAGATTCTTGGCATTGAATGGTACAATTCAGGAAGTAGTGCCAGATTCTGCCACCAAGTTTAATTTCGGTAGAGAGGTATTTTGCGTGTTCTAATGGCAACACTTAGTGAAAGTTACTTTTGGAAAACTGAGCTCTTAGAGGAGCTATGCGTGAATCCCCGGATGTCCTGCTGGCCAGGACTATTGTCTCAGACAGGTCAAGTTCTCACTCCTTAGTTGCCATTTGACCTTCCCTGCTGCATTCATACAGCTGCTGGGAGTGATCACTGTGCACTCCTTAAATCCTTTCCTTGCCCTTCTCCTCCACGCCCCCTGCCGCCTTCCTCCTTCTCCTCATTACCCATCTGCTTTTTTGTTCTCCTCTTCCCATTTTTACCCCATACCCAGGGTTTTTGGTTCAATTCTCTTGGTACTGTCTCATAAATTAATTTGTGTACGATGCAATTCCATGGTATTTGGCAAGTCACAATATTTTGGCTTCTATTTTCATTTCACTTGCACAGTTCAAGAAACACAGAATGTAGAATGTTCCGTGTATTGATTATGTACATGCTTTTGCAGAGTAGACTGACCTTAAAAGGTATTTGCTTTGGGATCTTGCCAAAGCATACTTCTGATTCTCTAGGGTTAGCGAGGAGTGGAACTGTCAGGGCACCAAAAGTCAATGATTAGTCAAAGGGTATTTCTACTGTCCCATTTGTTTTCTACCCAAAACCATGTTAAGCAATATCTAAATATTACTCTCATTGGTTTGGGGGCATCGACAAATGAGATATTTCTTCATAAAATCTTGGAACAATCCTGAATTCTTATTTACTTGGGCAAAAGTGGATTTGAAGGAATTTGACTGCAACACACAGCTGGGCTCTATGACCCTGCAGTGTTCTACCCCTTAAGTCCTCCTCTAGAATAGAACAGAAGATGTTTTGAGAAGACACCCAGCCATGGCTCTCTTCCCTTTGGAGGCATGTCTTCTGGGCAAATTTTCTCTAATAACTACCCTAATTGGCAAAGATACACACATTTTATGTGACAGAACAATTCTTACACAGGTATTTTGCAAATGTAACATATTCTTCCCCTGCTGCAATATTTATTTTTTGGGAAACGACTTGCAGAGCCTTGTGGTAAGTTGCTTAAGAGTAGCCTATAGTCTGTTAATTCCATTTTTTTTCTCCCTCAGGGAGAGGAAGAATAGAACTGTCTGGTGAATATCAGGGGCCCTAGGCTCATACAGGGGCACTGGACCAAAGGTTTCCCAGTGTTTTACTCTAAAATAAAAAGATTGGCTTACCAGAACTGGATCTTGATTGGAGTCCATGGCAATTTTGGGACCAGAGTCCAAGGGACATCTTTGGTGGGGCTGCAGGATTCTAGAGATTTTCCTAAAAAAAAGGTTACACTGTGCTCTTTATTGTATACATACATTCCATCAAGTTTTCAAATGTTTTTCTGACTTTCTAAAATGATTTTCTGCAGCATTCCAGAAGCTAGGGTTTACTTCTCAAATTATATTAAAATTAATTCTCTTTTTCTCCTTTGAGAGAGAAAGAGTGTGTGGGTGGTAGGAAAGAGTAGAGAGAGAGAGAGAGAGAGAGAGAGAGAGAATCTCAAGCAGACTCCACACTCAATGTGGGGACTGCCCTGGGGCTTGATCCTACAACTCTGGGATCATGACCTGAGCCAAAATCAAGAGCTGGACACTTAACCAACTGATCCACCCACGCGTCCTTAAAATTAATTCTTAATTGCTATGCATTGCCTAATTCCATCTTTTAGGATAGACTTTTTCAGAGCCCTTATGTATTTATCACCCAATGCTGATAAGTGTTGACATGTGGCCATCCTGCTTTCTCTCTTATCCTGTCCAACCTGCCCCATCTGTGTTATAAAGAAAGTCCTAGACATCACATTCATTTATTGAAGGAAATATTTAAAGAAACAAAAATACAGGGATGCCTGGGTGACTCAATTGGTTAAGCATTTGCCTTCAGCTCAGGTCATGATTCCAGGATCAAGCCCCATGTTGGGCTCCCTGCTTAGCAAGGGCTCTTCTTCTCTCCTTCCCTCTGCTGCTCCCCCTGCTTATGCCCTCTCTCAAATAAATAAAATCTTTTTTAAAAAAAGATTTTATTTATTTATTAGAGAGAAACACAGCTACAGAGGGAACACAAACAGGGGAAATGAGAGAGGGAGAAGCAGATTTCCCGTCAAGCAGGGAACCTGATGCGAGGCTCGATCCTGGGACTCTGGGACCATGACTTGATCCGAAGGCAGACGCTTAACGACTGAGCCACCCAGGCACTCCTGAATAAAAAATAAATCTTAAAGAAAAAGAAGGAAACAAAAATACACATATTTGGATGAGAATTATGATTGCATGTTATGATTCTATTTGGATAAGAATTACAATCCCATATTAACAGCATCTTGGAATTTTTGGAAAGCACATCCGTATGAGCCATGTCATTTAATTCTTACAGAGGTCTTTGATGTGCAAATCCTTTACTCCTGTGTTGAAAATGAGAAAACCAGGGCTTTGACGAACATTGTCATTTCTACCCAGTTACAAAACAAATACGACAGAGATGGGGCCATCAGATCCCAAGGTGTGGCCTCTTTCCTGCACACCTACCACCTCACAGGCTGGTAGTTGTGAAAGAACTTCAGCCACGTCCCCATGTGACAGAGAGAAGGGGAATTTCAAGTGGTTCATGCATTTTACAACCTAATCTTCCATTAGTTTGGAGATTTTTGGAGCTCATCATCTTGAGATCAGTAATTGTGTTTAGTCCTGTGTTTATAATTGGACTATCAGGACCTTGTAGGAAATCTTTCTTACATTCTCTTATGAACGAGACACTAGGTTTGAATCAGGTTAATATATAACTAGCATATTTTCTGTCCTGGGGAAGCTGGTTCTCTTCTGTGCCCTACAGATAGAGTTGATACTCTGACAGTTCCTAAATGTGGTGTTTATGCAATCATTTTGTGCTTAAACTTGCTATGTGTTACGGGGATACCATGATGAGCAAAGTAGATTTTGGCCTCAGGAAGCTTACAATCTAATGGGAGGGAAAAATACATAAATAAATATCCATAATACCTTTCAAAATAATTATAAATAAATTAGAAGCCCAGAAGGTAAATAAAACTATTCACCATTTATAGATGACTTCTCTGTTAAGAAGTAGAGACGTGGAGACACCTCAGTAGCTCAGTGGGTTAAGCAGCTGCCTTAGCTCAGGTCATGATCCCAGGGTCCTGGAATTGAGTCTTGCATCTGTCTTCTTGCTCAGTAGGGATCCCGTTCCCTTTCCCTCGTTGCTCACCCCCCCATGACAAACTGAAAAAAAAAGCGTGTTTTTTTTTTTTAAAGTGTGTGTTGTTTATTTCAACACACAGCTTTAATGGCAAAATCATTAATCTGAACTATAGCTGATGAAGTAAAAGTTTGCATGTCTGGTGATCGGACATCTTGGGTGAAGGGAGCAGCCTCAGAGAAGCTAAATGAGCAAGAGGTCTGGGAAGCAGAGAAACTTCTTGAGTTCAGGAATCAAGAAACAGTGAATGAAAAGGTCAAAAGCATTTTCAAGGCCTCTAACCCGTGGATACGTATTGTCAAGTGTATTGTCAAGTATAAGCGGAACTGGGAAACTAGCTTCAATGGTGTCTACTGATCAGTAAAGTTCGTATGGACCTTCAGAGGGATGATGTGACTATTTTGGGGGAGGCCATGGCCTTAGAATGCATGAAGTTCTGATTCATGCTTTTTATTTCTATTCACGGTTCTTTCTTTTTTTTTCATGCTAGACTGCAGTCAGCTCTCTGCTATGAGCAAGTTGCTAGCAGCAGAACCTTAGTTAAGACCTTGTAACCCCCCTACACAATTATATTACCTACAAAGAATAATTTGATAGTGAGTTAAGCCAATGAACATTTTTTTGATTTCATATTGTTTAACCATCTCTGTTATAGGTGGCAGTGGCTTAAGCAATTTGTTTTTATCATGCAGGTGTCTCTTTGATTAATTAAATTTGATTGGTAGGTTTTCTAACTTAAAAAATTAATCAAAATGAAGGCAGTGAAACTATTCTGTAATAGTGGGTCCATGTCATTATACATTTGTCAAAACCCATAAAATGTACAACACCAGGAGTGAACCCCAATCCAAACTATGAACATTGAGGGATAATAATGTATCAGTGGAGGTCTGTCAACTGTAACAAATGTACCATCCTGGAGTAGAATGCTGACAGTGGGGGAGCATATGCATGCATGGGAGTAGGAAAGTCTCAGTACTTTCTGCTCAGTTTTTCTGTGAACCTAAAACTGCTCTAAAAAATAAAGTATATTAAAATCAATATAATTAATACAAGAAAGCCAGAAGCCTTCTGTCTAGGTAGTTTCATATGGGAGTTCAGAAGTTGGTGGTAAAAGTGGGGGTCCTATGTCATAGTGCAATGGAGGGCAGCAGGGAGCTGGGGTTCTTCCAGCTGCACCAAGGGTGGCAAGAGGTTCCTCAGAACTAATAAATTCTCTTGCAGTCTGAGAAGAGTCAGCCAAGAACATGACAGCTGAGATATCTTAAGAGGCAGAAAGAATGTTATAGAATTCTAGAAGTTCAGCATCACTGGCTTGTTCCACACAAAATTGGTACAGAATGAACCCTCCCTTTCCAAGAAGCTCTGTAGTAATGTCTTCCCTTAAAAGTACATCTTGATTATGTCATGAAAGTTGGCTCCTAAGCCATTTTTAATTTTTACTTTAAAGTTCAAAATGCAAAAACATGTATATCTAATCTAATCTAATCTGTCAGATTCTCCCAAGTATCTGTCAATATTTTGTTCAAAACCAATGGCAACTAAATGCCTATCTCTATCTCTGGATATATAGATATATGAATATATATAGATAGATAGATAAATATCTCTCTATGATATGTATGCTCTGGCATAAACGTGTCCTTTTGCTCTCACATGACTATTTAAGTACTCTCTACAATCACTTATTCTTTCTTCTCTAAACTCACTCGTTTTGAGTTTGCTCATTCTTTATTCTCTAAACTCAACTTGTTTTGAGTTTGCTCTTTTATTTTCATTGAATACTTTCTTTTGACTCTTCATTTAAAAGCATTACACAACACACAAATCTTGAAAAAAAACAATAACACTGTATCAAGAATTGGAACTAAGTTTCTTTGGTATTCATATATTGTTGGTTTTTGGAGGCCTCATGGTCCCTGATCTTGTGTATCTTCCTTGGCCACAGCATAGTTATATTTGTTTAGGGTCCTGGTATCTGGGTCAGTCATTTTATTTCTTTAAAGAACGATACAACTTGCAATTACAGGAAGGCACTAAGTGAGCCAGGAAATGAGTATTCCTGATCAATCCTTCAGTCACTTTCCTGGAGTGTTGGTGAAGTCAGCGAAATCTTCCTTGCATAATTCTTGTCATAAATCTGGAGTTACCAAGATCTTACCAAGTAGGAAAGAAAACTGGTATAGTTCTGATTGAGGGGGTAAAATAATTAAGTATCTTGGATTCAGCTATTGTACTTCTGTACAATTGTATTATATGTTGAAATTTACTATCTCTTTGTTTTTTAAAAATTTATTTATTTATTTTAAAGAGGAGGGGAGGGCAGAGGGAGACTCCGTGTTGAGCCTAGGGCACCATGTGGGGCTCTACTGTGGGGCTCAACCTCAAAATCCTGAGATTAGGACCTGAGCCAAAACCAAGAGTCAGGCACTTAATTGCACCACCCATGCCTCCAAAATTTACTATGTCTTAAGAGAAATATGGCTTCATAAATTTTTCTTGTATCTCAATCTGCCAATCACAGAGAAATTCAGTAAATGCCCAAGAAACTAGGTATGATCACCTGTGTCTTTGAATTTTTTTACTTCCACCATAATATTAATTTTTTTTTCAATGCTCCATTAAATATCTATGATACCTACGTCTTGGCTGTTTTATGTTGCAGAACTGTATGATTTCTAACTGGTGCTCTCTTTCTAATCCATGGGCAAATGTTTACCTCTATTCTATTCAGACGGAACATCCTGGAATTACTTGATATCTCAAAATATTACATATTTCCTTGACTGTTTAAAAGATTATTATTGATCTCTAAAATTATTGTTTATAATTTAATCTTTCAATTAGTTTTACTTTTTAAGTCATAAAGTAAAGCTACTTTCTTCAAAAAATAAGGTTTTGGGACGCCTGGGTGGCTCAGTTGGTTAAGCCACTGCCTTCGGCTCAGGTCATGATCCTGGAGACCCGGGATCGAGTCCCGCATCGGGCTCCCTGCTCGGCGGGAAGCCTGCTTCTTCCTCTCTCACTCCCCCTGCTTGTGTTCCCTCTCTGGCTGTGTTTCTCTCTGTCAAATAAATAAAATCTTTAAAAAAAAAAAAAAAACAAAAAAAAAAAAAATAAGGTTTTGAGGAGATCAGAAGTGCGCCCAATATGAGTATATATCAATAAATGTTACCTAGCTCCCTCAGTTATTTGCAGGGGGTAATACACAACACATTTCACAATCTATAGGGTATGAGTACTAACCAAGAAGAAACAAGGCAATGGCTGTAAGTCTAGAGAAAATTTGTGGATACAAAGAGAGGGCTCCAGAGGTAGTTGATACAGCTGTACCAAGAAGACCCAACTAGCCATCCGTTCTACTGTTGAAGAACTGTGGCAAGAGCCTAGATTCCCTCTTGCTATAGGCTATCTCAGAGAATAATTTATAACACATTCTGAGAGAGCAGTATAACACTGAGGAAAGTCTTCAAAATCAGAAAATTAGTTTGGATTCTGCCTTTTTGGTTTGTGTGGCCCTGGGTCTGAAATTTCTTGTTCTCTGGGTGTAAGAGTTTCCTTCTTTATAAAGGAGCATGGCAATATCCTCCATGTAGGGTTGCCAGATGGTTACATTTAACATGGGTTAAATACAGTGGCCAGCTCACAGGAAGTAAGCAGTCGCTGAGGGGGGTGGCCACTATTCCCTTCATTTCTGTGGTCCCGTTCTCCTGGGTTGCTTTTTCGTTCTTGGAAAACCTCTCCTTGGGCTCTTCGTCTTTGTGCTCATGTCTTGAACACGAGTGCTTCCCAGCTGCCTTCTGCTCTCTCGGTGCTCACTCTCTCCAGTGATCTCATCGAGAACCCTGACCTTTGTCCTAACCTCAGCAACAACTTCCTAGCCTGCACCATTCTTCAGCATTTCTCCTGAGCTCCATATCCAAGTTGTTACTAGTAATTTCTGCTTGAATATCCCCCAGCTACCTTAGATTGCACATGTCCGCAACTGAACTCACCATCTTTCCTGTTACATACTCTCTCGTTGCCTCTTCTACCTGGGTTAATATAGCACCATTCACTTATACTCTTAAGCCAGGACACTGAGGGTCGTCTTTGAACACTCACTGCCATTTTTATACACAAATGTGTCATCTATTTTGGTCAATATTGCCACTTAAATATCTTTTCATCTCCACTGTCCTAGTTCGGGCCCCTGTCGTTTTCCTACTACAAACCAGCTTTCCCATTTCCAGCATCAACTGTCTTCAGACTACCTAAAGCCAAGAGAATAATTTTCTTTTTAATACTGCTTTCTTTTAAAATTTTTATTATACCCAAAATGGTTTATAAAAAGATCATAAAATACAGATACATAAATATAAGAAATAACTACCCGTAATCCACTAGCCAGACGAAACCACTACTAAAATGTGACATACATTCTCTCAGGCTATTTCAAACTTTTAAATAGCAGACTGTGCTGCAAGGTCAAACCCTAGCAGTTTTTCAATCCTTGATATGGTGAGACTGAAAATAAACAGCTAATGGAGTGTCTGAGTGGTTCAGCAGATTAAGCCTTCCGCTCTTGATTTTGGCTCAGGTCGTGATCTCAGGCTCCTGGGACACGCTGCCCAGCACTGGGCTCCGCACTCAGTAGGGAGTCTGCTTCCTTAAGACTCTCTCTCCTGGGGCGCCTGGGTGACTCAGTCGTTAGGTGTCTGCCTTTGGCTCAGGTCATGATCCCAGATTCCCAGGATCAAGCCCCGCATCGGGCTCCCTGCTCGGCGGGAAGCCTGCTTCTCCCTCTCTCACTCCCCCGGCTTATGTTCCCTATCTAGCTGTGTTTCTCTCTGTCAAATAAATAAATAAAATCTTAAAAAAAAAAAAAAAGACTCTCTCCCCTCTCCCCTCCCCCTGCTTGCGCTCTCTCTCTCTCAAATAAATAAATCTTAAAGAAAAGAAATAGCTAGGATCTGCCCTCTGACCTGCACCGACGAATGGATGGTTCCCTACACTGTGCTGCCATAACAGAGGCCGACCATCGAGTGGTGACTGATTTTTGGTCGATTTCATTTTAAAGGACATATGGTCAAATCACATACCTTTGTTGAGGTTATCGCTTCTCCTGAAAGAAACTTTAGATGCCATCCTAGGAGTGCCCAATCCTGGAAGCATGAAACTTGGGTAGTAAGCCGAGGTGAGGTAAAACGTTTTTTTCTCTTTGCTACCAGAATTTTCTTCAGTCTATTGACTGAGGATTTGGGGGCGTTTCTGGTGAAGTAACGACAACCGCTACACAGCGGAAGCCGGGAGCAAACCATCTGGCGCAGTGCTGGGCATGCGCAGTAGAAATCGTGCCGGCGCTACTTCCTTTCTGGTATTCCCAAACTACAGTGAGACCCGAAGTTATAGCCTGCTTTCAGCTGAGCTGTGGGGAAACCAGGGTAAGGGCCCGTTTGATACTTGAGACAAAATTAAATGACTATACATACAACTAGAAAGGCTAGACAGAGCTAAAATAGCCAGTAAGTAAATGTTGAAATATATTCACTGCTCAGTGACCTGAAGTCAGCAGGAATTGAAGGTGAGTGCATGTAGCAGACAACTGGCTCCTTTTCAGCACTGATGGGTCTTAATTTACTTGCACTTCGTGTTTTATAATCCTGTATGTGGAGATAATTGAATGACCTTTAAAAGGTAAGATCTTCTCCTAGGTGTTTGACTTTCAGCTAGATAACAATCCTTTGAGAAAACAAGCCTTCATAAACAATGGGTGGCCATGTTTGTTTGATTGCCTTGTTCTGGAGCCTTTCATTGGTGACTGTCATTCACAGGTTTTGGTCACTGGGGGCAGTTTTTGTGGTTAGCAGCATATTCCCCTCAACCCCCAACCAAGGTATTTCAATGTTGCCTGGGGTGGTGAAGTTTCTTTGGCACTTGCTGTGGATCCATTATCTTGTGTGGGAACTTGGAGCTCTCCAGTTTAAATCTGTCATGTTAATGCTTCCTTGTTCTAGCCTTGGAAGGTAGATATGAGATTTCCCTAGTCTTAAAAGGCATTTTTATGTACGAATGATTTTAGCCTAATATCTTTGAAGACAGCAATTAACATGGTATATTTAAATAGCTAAGTTAAAAAAAATAGCTAAGTTTTTCCTCTGCATATCCCGGCCTCTGAAATGTCACTGATCATGTGCATGGCATGCTATTTAGATCATGGGGAGGAGGTGTTTCAAATTAAAGTGAAAACATACTCAGCCTTTCCATTCCTAAAGTTAGTTTTATCTTATTGTTGTATAATGATTCAAGCAGAAGTCTGCTTCTGTAAGTTACCTCTAGTTGCTTAAGAATACTCTTCTCACAGAGTTAAGCTAAGTATCTTTTCAGTCTTTTTCTAAATATCTGCATTTATGGATAAGAAATGGAAATATTTTTAGTTTTGTAGCACCAAGATTATTTCTGAACTTTTTATAATAGAATAAAATAGACTAAGATGATGTCTGTTTTATAAATTAGTATATAATTATAGATGGTTTTATACTAATTGAATTAAATGTACACTAATGTTTAAATATTCATGTACTCCAATATTTAAATACTTGTTTTCTTCCAAGGCCCAGAATAGTGGGTTGTTTATACCACTAGACTCTCAACTTTAATTTGTACACCAATTGTCTAGAAAATCCTGGGTCCTATCCTGAGTATCTGATTCTATAGATTCGAAGAGGGCCAAGAATTTACCTTCCTAACAAGTTTTTAGGTGATGCTGATGCTTCTTGGCCTGGAGAACCCCACTTGGAAAACCACTGATTTAAACAGAGGGGTGATTTTCATAGGGCTTGTTAGGTACTGGAATGTTTCTGTGGCTGATAGACACAGACAGGGACCTCTCGGTTGTTTTAAATCTAAGTCCTTTGGTCTTATATCTCCACTTAATTTCAGGGTCTTTGAAATTCTGGCCCTGGGGATGGGAAGAGAGCTGATACCATTAGCTATGGGAGAGAAGGCAGGAGTAGAATGGTGTGTTAATTTAGGTTTGTACATGTTGAGTTGGACATCTGGGTAGAAGTATGCTAAAGGCAAGTAGAAATTACAGACTAGCACTCAGGAGCAAGAACAGGGCTGTAGAGAGAAAGAAACTTATAACTTACTGATGACCTAGTGGTGGATACCTTCACTGTCTTATTTCATTTAATCCCCATAAGTCTTCCGAGGGTAGTCAAAAGGTATTCTTATTTTTATCAATCGGGAAGGGAATTGAGATTTGGAAATTAGGTAACTTATAATTAATTGCCTAGGACCTAAATTTGAACCCCAATTGGTCTGTTCCTAAACTCTCTTTTGTATTTGTAGATGAGAGAGTTTGAGAAGGGAAGCTAGGCTTCAGTGTCCTATACTGCCAAAGGATCAGGCAGCAAGAAGGCTGAGAAATATCATTTAGAGTTGCTGTCTGAGAAGGAAGCCTGTAGTATTTTGGTTGATGGTGTAAGTCCCTTCTCTGTGGAGGGCAAGGAAGAAGAGGAAACGAGTGAAGTATTCACTTATTGGAGATTGGTTTTAAAAGGAAAAGTCAAGAGGTTGATATTTTGAAGATTAGAGCCTTCCCTAATATAGGCACCTGTTAAGGACTGAATGTTTGTGTCTCACCCAAGTTCATAAGTTGTGGTCCTACCCCCCAATGTCATCATCTTATCATCATATTTGGAAGTGGGGCACCTGTGGAAGGCGATGAGGTTTTGATTAGGTTATGAATATGGGACCTCCATGATGGAATTGAGGCCCTCATAAGAAGAGGAAGAGACAGATGTCTATTTCTCCATGTACACGCACCCAGAAAAGGTCGAGCACACAATAAGAACGTGGCCATGTATAAGCCAGGAGAAAGATCCTTACCAGAACTGGACTATATGCCACTCTGTCCTTAGACTTCTGGCTTCTAGAGGAAGTAAGTGTCTGTTGTTTAAGCCACCTGGACTGTAGTCTTTTATGAGAGCAGCCCGAGCTAAGATAGTACCCATGCAAATTGGTGGGTTGTTTATTCAGACATGGTCCATTAAAAGGTTGCTCCGAGGGTTTGGAATATATGAAATTGGCGTCTCTTGATGTGCGTTCCCATCCCTACTTCTGTTGGAACTCTTACAAATAAGCAGGGTATTCCAGTCTTGTCAGCGTTCTCTTGCCAAATATGCTTAATTATGTAACTGGGTGAGGTGTGCATTGCCTCTTACATAAGAACAGGTTTTTCTATCATTTATCAAGCTGGATTGGGCGACTTCTCTTTGCTCCTGTGCATGGGATATGTGAAGTGGTGAAGGTGCTTTGGAATTCCTTTAATGGCTTTCAGTTTTAGTTTGAGCTTCAGTGCTGATGAGCTAAAGTTCTTCACACTTCACGCTAAGGAAGTCAACTCTGTTATATTTAGGTCTCTGAAGTGTTTGGAGAGCTACCCAAAAGAAATGAAATGTCAAGTTATTGATTCATGTGGGTCAGTCCATTCATATAAAGATAATGTAGAATGTTATTTCTTTTCTGCTTTGAACTCATTTTATCTTTTGATTTTGAAGTTAGAGTGGAGATGACTTACAAATGACTACAGATTTTTTTTTCTGCAGCATGACTAAAAAGATTCATAGTTGATTTATTACTGATCTCCCAAATATGTAACAGGTAGAGCCAAGAGAATGAAAAGCATATTAAATATGAACTAGTGGGGCTGAACTTCTTTTCAACCAGACAGAATATAAATGACTAATACATCACCAAGATACTAATTAGTATCTAAGAGAAAATGGTATTGCTGATATCACATCATTTCTATGAATTGGAATACGTATTGGAAATGATTTATGGGTTTTTCTTTTTTCTGAAGAATATTCTAGTTGAGGTTTTTAAATGGCTAGGAATTCTCCCTGAGGGTAAACATGAAGACTATGTGAAGTTATGCCCTTCTTATTCTTTAGCAATTTGAGTCTCAAGAGTAGGCAGTCACTCAGATTTCCCCCAAAGTCAGCCCTGTGTGTAGATGAAATTTAATAGCTCTCCATAGAAGTTTAGAGAACTATCAGCAGCTTCTTAGATGGGTATAGACAGATACATATATAGTCTTTTACAGGCCAGTGGTGGCACTTTATTCTCAGTCACCTGGAACAAAAAGGGTATATAAAACCGTAACCTTTTTGTGTCTCATCTGTAAAATGGGGATAATCATAGTACCTGCTTTATAGAGTTGTTGTGAAGATTAACTATCAATGCATGTAAAGTCCTTAGAACCCACCATAGAGTAAACCCCCAATTAAAGTAATATATTTATTACCTGGAAGGGAAAATGGACTAAGTCCTCTTCCCACAGCTGTCAGCAACGAGTAAAAAAAAAAGGGGGGGGGCAACGAGAAAGGTAGGGTAGAGACAACTCAGCCAGGTAAGCTCAGCAGTGAAGGGGCAGATTGGAGAACACTGGTGCAGGTGAGGCCACCCATGATGTGGAGGGCATGTCGCAAACGAGATCTATCTTGCTTGCTTGGAGAGCACTTCTTATGGGGATGGTGTCTCCCAGTGGGTGGCCAGGGGAGGCAGGGACAACCCTCTTAATTCTCTTTCCTCAAACTAGGTGTTTGCTTATGGATTATTGTCATCTCTGAGGACAAGCTCCAACTCGAGCAGCCTTTGAAGGAAGCTACTTTCTCCCATTCAAGACTCAGGGTTCACTTAGAAGTAGAAGGAACTCTACTTCTTGCCACGCTCTCAACTCTTGCCTTCGTTTGGGAAGACGGTATGTTGTTTGCCTCTTTAAACATGTATGGACAGATCCTTTTCTGAACGGACCTCTCTAATCAAAGAATCACCAAGCCTCCTCCAGATATATATTTAGAAATGTTGCCATGGTCACTGTTTCCTGTTTGGGCATCTGTCATCTGGCTGCTGCAGCCTGCAGGTGAGGTTCTTCCAACAGCTCGTCACATATGTCTGTGCCCACATGGTGGGAGGGACGAGGACTCGGGAAGAATCTTTTGTTGCCGTCAGCAGTCTTGCTAAGTGCTTTACAATTTTACTGTAATTGGGCAAGCCCCTTGGCCTCCCTGGACTCCATTCTCTCCTTATGTAAAATGAGGGTGCTGAGTGAGCCTCTAAACTCCTTCAAAGTGTGATGTCACTTTGATACATGTGACCCCGGTCACAAAGAAGTTAACTATAGGGCTGCTAATATATTTCTTATATGCTGATCACAAAAGCTATTCGACAGAAATCCCTCCCACTCAGTAACAATCTCAAGGAGATTGAATCTAGTGACCCGGAAGCCACTGTTACAGTTGACTTCCTCTTGGGCTCCATGCCGTCTAGTCTGACCTATCCCCACCCTCACTTTACTTGAAGCAGGCTTTGTTGTTATTTACTTCTTGGAGGCTCCCAAAGTTCAAACCAGTTCATCAGAAAGATTCCTGGGCTCACAACACTTCATGGAAGTGAAAGATTTTAATTCCAGCCTGGGCAGGATCAGCCTGACCCAGATAAGACTGGTCTGAGTGTTGTGTGGGATTCTTCTGTCATTGTCCATTGCTGTTATAGAAACTATTTGATAATACTTCGAATAGGGTCATTTTCCAGACATGATCATGACATCGTTTTTCTAGGTGGCTAAGAACTATGGAGAGAGGGCATGCAAAGAAGATTACTAATATGGACTATGAGGTGGTTGTGGAATTGCAAAATGGGGTTTTTAAATGTATTTTAGGGATGACAAAATGATCAGCAAGAAAGGGTAATGCTGACTCCATCAGTGACTGGGAACTCTGGGGTGACCATAAATGAGCCCATGGATATTACATCTGAAGATGAGATTTGCTCCCTATATATTTCTAGCAGCCAGACATTTAAGTGTTCAGATAGTCTATATATGCAGAACATGAACTTGGAGTGTTCAGATCAAAGGTTTTGTAAATTATTTCGTAAACTTCTCGGGAGTAGGCAATGTCTAATACATGTTGTCTTAGCCCAAGTACCTGAGTTTATGACACTCAAATAGATGTTTAGCTGCTTTCAGATGCATTTGAGATGAAGAGAGGAGATACCTATATACATAAATAATTTGCACAGTGTGTTTGATAAATATTTTAAGTGAAAATGGGGTCCTCTTGTCTGTGAGAGAAGCTCATAGTTACTCTTGAACAAATGACTTCTTTAAAATGTTCTATTTTCATTTTATCATTCTGGTTTGGGGACCTAGAAGATTTAAGTCATATCAGAATGCACAATACAAGAAATTTTCTTTGTAGAGTTAGTATCTCCCTGCTGGTTTTTTAGGTTTGAATGCTGTCAAGGAGCTTTAAGGGGATGCTAAAATCTAATTTAATGGGGATTCTAAAATCTAAAATATTTTATGAAACAGGTAAAATGATTTAAAGTGCGAAGGATATGGGGCGCCTGGTTGGCTCAGTCATTAAGCGTATGCCTTCAGCTTGGGTTGTGATCCCAGGGTTCTGGGATGGAGCCTTGCGTGGGGCTCCCTGCTTGGCGGGAAGACTGCTTCGCCTTCTCTCACTCCCTCTCACTCCTCCCTCTCTTGCTGTCTCTTTCTTTGTCAAATAAATAAATAAAATCTTATAAATAAATAAATAAATAAAGTACTAAGGGTTCACTTACTAGTAAGCCAGACTGTGGTCGATATGCCTCCTTTGTTTTTCCCAAGAGCTTCACAAACCCTAGGAGTACACACCCTTTCATCCAGCATGGTTCAGAAATTGTTTCCAGGCTTCCTCTGAAAGAGGGAGAGTGTTTACATCCCTTTTTCATTACTTTTTTAAACTACGAACTATTGTAGACCTGTAAAAAGTGTATGATGACAGGATAATTAATACTCAGTGTGCTGGTCACCTGGTTTAAGAAGATCACAAATACAATTGAGATCCCCCTTGAAACCCTGTCAAAAGTTTTCATACTTTTACTATATAATATATAGCCTTAAAATTCTGAAATTTTTGGCATATCTTTAAATTTAGTGTACCATGTTGCATATGTCCTTCTTTAAGAACTTTTTTTGGTAATCCATTTATTTTTGACATTTAACCATGTTGGCAGTTCTAAGTTCTATTTTGATCACTTTCGCTGACATTTGATATTGTATTAGGTGAATAGATCAAAACGTTTTTTCATCTGTTCTCCTGTTGTTCTGTTGCAGATTTTCCTCAGTTTCAAAAGATATCACTTTAAACATTCTTTAACGTTTCTCCATTTCTCTTATGGAAGAATCTCGTTAGTGATAAATATGTAGGAGTGGAATGGCTGGGGCATAAGGTATGCACAATTTTATCAAGACTAGCTAGGACCAAATTTTTCTTTAACCAGGTTGTACCGGGGTGCCTGGGTGGCTCAGTCAGATAAGCATCTGCCTTGGGCTCAGGTCATGATCCCAGGGTGCTGGGATGGAGCCCCACATCAGGCTCCCTGCTGAGCAAGGGGCCTGATTCTCCCTCTCCCCCTGCTCATGCTCTCTTTCTCTCTCTCTCTGTCAAATAAATAAATAAATAAATAAATAAATAAATAAATAAATAAATAAATAAAATGGTTGTGCCCATTTACAGTTTTCCTGAACAGTGTCACTCTGGCTCTGTATTTTTGCTGACACTTAGCAGAACCTTTTATTTTGACCATTCTGATGAGTATTAAGTCATATTCCTTATTGTTTTTTTTTATTTAAAGATTTTATTTATTTGACAGAGAGAAACACAGCTAGAGAGGGAACACAAGCAGGGGGAATGAGAGAGGGAGAAGCAGGCTTCCTGCTGAGCAGGGAGCCCGATGTGGGACTCGATCCCGGGTGTCCGAGATTATGACCTGAGCCAAAGGCAGTTGCTTAACCAACTGAGCCACCCAGGCGCCCCTTATATTCCTTATTGTTTAATAGGCATTTCCCTGGTTGCTCCTAAAGTTGAGCAGCTTTTGTATGTTTCCTGGCCATTCATGTTTCCTGTTCTGCGAATTATGTTGTTACATTGTTTTGCTCAATGATTATCTTTTTAGCGATTTGTAGTTCTTTATGATATTTGGTCACTAATATTTTTTCCCCCAGTCTGTGGGGTATTTTTTGGCAAATAATTATTTTTATATTTATAAAATAAAATATAAATATATAAAATATAAACGTATATAAACGTATTTATAATGATTATTATAGCAATAATTACTTTAGCAAATAATTTGCAAATTATTTAAAAAGTTTCCTCTTTAATAAAGCTTTTCATATCCTGGGATTGTAAAGCTGTTTTCCCCAATTTTGTTTCAGGAACATTTCAAAGTATTCCCTCCCCCCATTTAGCTTTTAATTTATCTTGTAAATCATGTGGGATAGGGATTGAATTTCATTTTATTTTTTCATGTAAATAAACAATTAGTCTAGTGTAACTTTTTTGAGAGAAAAAGAGAGAGAGAGAAAGAAAATGAGTAAGGGGGGGTGGTGGAGAGAGAGGGAGAGAAAATCTTAAGTGGACTCCATACCCAGCACAGAACCTGAGGCTGGGCTTGATCTCATGACCCGGAGATCATGACCTAAGTGGAAATCAAGAGTCTAACGCTTAAGCAACTGAGCCACCCAGCCGCCCCTCAAGTAGAACTTACTGAATGGAATTGTCTATGCTAGGAATATGTGAATTTTTATTAATCCTATTTGGGTTTGTTTTGCTTCTTGAAACAAAGGGATCAGATTATTATCAATTCTGGGAAAACATAAGACATTATATCTTTGGATTTTTTTCTTTCCTGCATTCTCTTTATTTTCTTTTTCTGGAGTTCATATTAGAACTATGTTCAAACTCTGTCTTCCACATTTCTTGACCTCTTTTTCCTGTTTTTCACATTCCTGATTCTCTGTGTTGCCTTCTATGCAATTTCCTCTGAGTTAAGTTCTCTCTTAGAAATTTTTTTCTTTAGCTGTGTCTAATGTGTTGCTTAACATTTCTACGTTTTAATATCAATGATTATATTTTTCATTTGTATAACTTGTAGTTTAGTGTTTTTCAAATCTATCTTATCTTTTTAGCCTTGTTTTCTCATATTTCTCTTTGGCCTTTATTATGGCATACTTGTTTTATGTCTCTGATACTTTTGTTTCTGAAGTTCTTTTACCATGTGTTGATTTTAGGTTAGTTCTTCAGTATGTTTCTTTGGCTACTTGTAAATTTTGGATTGTAAAGTCATCTCAAATAGGCTTATTGGTGGGAATCTTGCATAACCTTCAGAGAAATTTTTAATCTCCTCCTACCAAGGATATTTCTAGCTTGATAGGACTTTTTGTTATTTATTTGGTATCCTTTTTTGGCTCAGACATCTCTAGACAATGGGACATGTGCCTGATTATACATTTTTGGGGGAGATAATTATTATTACCACTCAACGCTTAGGCCAAGATAGTCTTCTTTTCTTGGGAGGCTTCCCTCTGTCCCTCCGTGCCCCTCCCCCCAAGTCTACCTTTTATAGAGGGGTAAAACCTTCTGGAATCTCTTTTGATTCAGGTTCCTCAGTTCTACCTCCCTTGCCTCAGAAAAACACCAGACATTATCTGTTACTCATGTGGTGATCAAACCTCAAGTTCTGGTTACAAAGATACACAAAACCCTGTAAACTGTTTAGTATCATCAGCCTCTTCTTACCTTTCTAGTTTAAGTGTTTCAGTCATTTTTGGCCACTGTAGAATTCTCTTGCTTAAGTAGTTACATTTAGTTTTATAGCAGGAGCGTATCAATTCCCAAATTGCCAGGAAGGAAAGTCTGTTTGCTTACCTCTTAAAGCTTAAGTTATTTAGGTAACAGGCTTGGGTTAGGATGAAATGATTTAACCAGGGATAGAGCCAAACAATCACAGTGTGTCATATAAACGGGTTTACTTTAAAAATGAGTATTGTGATTTTGCTTGCATTTCACTGTATCTTCCAGAAAATAACTTGCTCCTGATTGAAAATCTTTTAATTCCTTCAACAGACTAAATGTCTGTGATCTGCCTGACAGCATGGGATACACCTTAGTGTATTGACTACTGACCTATTTGTGTCTTGGCCCCATGTGTGAATCAGAAGAAATGACAACCAGTGTAGTGCCAATCTTCTGTAAGAAAAATGTCTCCTTAGAACAAAACAAAAAGAAATTAAGTGGTGCTGGAATTCTGACAATGTTGTCATGACTGGTTGCCAATTAAAAGCAATTAGCCCCATTGTTCTTTATTCACTGGACATGCAGCTTAATGGAACTCCAAGGGCCCACAGTCTGAATCTGGTCTGATCTCTTTTTACAAATAATTATTACTCAAGGGAAGACTCAATAGATGTATCTACAATTATACATATGTGTATGTCCATTTTGTTCCCTTAGAAGCAGTATCCTGTTATTTGTACCAATTTTCTAGAAAATTAACTTTTCCAGTTGGGCAAGCTTGGTTTCCTTGGCAAGAGAATTCATAAAAGCACCCATTTACATCTACTGATTTGACAGAGCCATAGAGTATGGTGAGTAATGCCCTTCAATTAGGTATACCTCTCCTCGAAGACTCCTGTAAGGTTTTTTGAAACGAAGTGTTCTTTTGAGAAAAAATATAACTAAAACTTAAAAAATAATTTTATTATTATATTAGTAAACTGTTTTTATTATTACTTTATCTTATGCCTATAAGAGAAAGTTTCTCTGCCCTTAAATGATTAGGGGATCTCTATGTATGAGGATCAAGTAGCTGTAACTAGTTCTTAGGGCAAAAGAGATCTTGGGAAGTCTGTTCCAAGGTCACTGTGACCTTAAAGCAAGCCAGAGCCCAAGCAATCTCCACATTGCTTTTTCCATGGCCTTAAGCCCTTGTGAAGTGGTTCTGAGAACACAAATGATATCCCTTGAGTGTGAAGTCAGAAGGGCAAACAGCCATTAATGCATTGTCATGGCTTTTTTGACGTTTCTCTGACTGATGCCTGAGAGGTCCGTGGGACCTCCACAGCTGAGGCTGGGACCGCCTTGCTTCTCTCATAGCTGAGTTGACTAGCAGGACTGCAAAGCTGCCAGGTTCCCTAGGAGTGAATTTGTGATTTCTTTGACTCCATAAATCATCAAGGAACAAAGGATGAATTAAAAACACTTAATGAGAGCCTGCCAGGTGCTTGGGTTGAAGTAACAGGCAATTAGGCAACAGTTCTTGCCGTGAAGGAGTCCACAGGGTGGTGTTGGAGGTCAGTACAATGGATGAGTGAACCGTGGATAGAGTAGGGGCACAGATCCAACTGTGGGAACGTGGGGGAGAGGGTCGGGAAGGGATCCTGGATGGGTGACCTCTGACTTGAGTAAAGAGGGAATTGCAGTATGCAGCTAAAACTGTGATGGGAATTGTATTGCAATAAATAAGTATATCAAATCACACATTGTTTACCTTAAACTCACACAACATTGATTTTATCTATGTCGATTTTATCTCCATTAAAAAAAGAGAAGGGAATTGCATGTGTGTTAGTCAAGTGAAGAAGTGTTCTCAATCATCAGAGAAAAGCAAAACTTAGCAACATAGCAGGCATGGCTATTTTTTCGTAATAAACTCTTCCATTTACTTATTCTAGTTTTTGTTTAATTTTTTAAAAATATTTTAGTTTTTACATAATCTCTGCACCCAACGTGGGACTTGAACCCACAACCCCAGGACCAAGAGTCGCACCCTTCACCCAGCTGATCCAGCCAGACATTCCCCTGTTCAATTTTTATTCCCTTGGTAACAGCATCTCCTATTATGTACAACATTACTTTTAGAATCAAAAGCATCTCAACTTCTGAATAAGTTAGGTGTTACCCATCACAGCAGACACCTAGTGAGTGCATGCACCGTCACCCACTCCTGGTCTGGGCCTGACTTGCCAGGAGGGGATGCCTTGAGAGGGTGACAATGGACATTTCCTGTGCTCAGGAAGCACACCAACTGGGAAAGACTTGGAGTGAACGTAGCCTGATTTTCAGTGTGGGGCCAGCAATGAAACCAAGTGTACCTTATAACTGCTGTGATTAGAGCGAGGCTTGGACCATTTGGGCTCCGTGCTGGTGAGTAGCAGGATGCAAAGAGTGGATTGAATGAAGAAAGGATAGCTGTAGGGTGACAGCACAGCAAACAGGTGGCCAACACTCAGATTCCCAGGACAAAGCGTTCTCTATCCCTGTGCCAGTGAACTGACAAAGAAATTTAGGAAATTCTTTGTGTTATTATTGAAAGGGAACAATTTGATTCTACATGAATTCATTACATGCTAACTTCTGGACTGCTACTATAATGAATGCTGGGTTTATGATGGTGAGAATAGGCTTAGTTCTGCCTTGTTACACCATGTCGACAGACTCTGAAATGTCGACAGACTCTGAAATAGGTAAGCATAATGCAATAATATAGTGGATTTGGCTAATTCATGAAAGATTATATCCCCGTGACCTTGTGACCACTGATACCCTGACCTGCTTGATGAAGTGCAGGGGGAGAGCATCAAGCCCTGATTTTCCATCTCAGATCTTTCCAGAACTGTCTGTCATGCCACCATTTTGCTTGCATGTCATAACTCGAGCTCTTGGTCCTAATTAATAGTTTGTTAATTTACGACATGATGGAACTGAGCAGCGGCATGCAACCCCAGTTCTTTAATTTCTAGGCTTAGCTTCTGTCTCCACATTACCTATGTCCCTGAACCCTCACCTCTGCTCAGTGTCTCCCTCAACCCAGTGTTAACCTTGGCCCCTATTTATCCTCAATCTTTGATCTTGCCCTCCTCTCCTCCCGCACTCTGCTCCTTCAAAGAGTCCTGACATTTTTGAACTCCTGTGGGTTTCATCAGGATAATCACTCATAAGCGTTGCATCCTGGGTGGTTTAACCCCACGGGTGGGACTTGCAAAAATTAAAGCCAGGATCTTGAAAGGGCTGAAGGTGGCAGTAGAGGCGCAAACATGTTCTCTGGGCCCGCTGCTGGGAGGAAAATAACCGAAACAACTAATACAGGAATTCTAGCTAGTTTCTGTTTGTCTTCTCTTTATTCCCGATTCATCGGATTCCCTTTCCTTTCTGATTTTCTTTTTCTGAGTCTTCCCGATTGCTTTCAAAGAATTGGTGCAAGCGGACATAGAATTTCTTGTTCTTTTTTCGTCCCCATCGAGAAATATTAAATCTGCTGTCCTTTGTCTCTTCACCCATTTTAAGTCTTACTAAATCAATGGGTTCCTGGGACTGTTAAAAGGAAAAAACACAGGCCCCAGATGGCGTCGCATAGATGACGGCCCAAGTCAGTAAACCCGGGGCTCAATGCCTAATCTCATTGCACCCCAGAAACAGAAATCTTAACCAGTCAGTCAGGAATTTCCTGCTACTCACCAAAGAGATTTCTGTCTCTGGGCCTTCTCCATCCAGAGAAGAGGAGATAATCTATATATAATAAAACCCTCTGCCCTTCCCCCTAAGGGAAGGTGATCTTACCTGAAACAACCCTTTATTTTCTTTTGCTAATAACTTTCTTGCCCCACCTTCCTTCCTTATAAAAACCTTCCATTTTGTAACACTCCTCAGGGCTCCTCTCTATTTGCTAGCTGGGGTGCTGCCCAATTCATAAATTGTTTAATAGAGCCAGTGGGATCTTCAGATTTACTTGGTCGAATTTTGTTCTTTAATGGAACTAATCCAACAAAGCACATTCTCCATCTTCTTTAATAAAAAAACGTACCAGAATAATACACGGGCTGGGTAAAATTAATATGTGATTTTACGCAATTGCCATTGGCTAAATTATTTAAGGAATGTCCTCAGAATTACCTATCCACCTGTCCCTGAGGGTCAGATCAGGTTTGCTGTCTTTTTTTTTCTTTTTTAATATTTTGTTTATTAATTTGACAGAGAGGGAACACAAGCAGAATGAGCAGGGGAAGCAGGGGAGCCGACGCAGGGCTTGATCCCCAGACCCTGGAATCAGGATC
>PITA01003002.1:87191-147936 GCA_004023965.1 Spilogale gracilis | reverse complement strand
TCAAGCACATTAGTGATGATTCACATATATACAAGAGCTCTGCAGTTCAACCTAATCTGATTTTTACTCACTGGAACTCTGCCGTGCCCTGCTATAAAACTGGTGTGCCTTCATGAACGTCTGCACTATTTCCCTTCTCTCGACACACACATTCATACACATTATTTTCTAACTCTTTCCCTTAAAAAGTCTGCTTTCCTTGAAGAGAACCATTTTATGAATGGACACTGCCTTTACTACCAATACCCACCCAAGAACAATCAAAGTACAAGGCCACTGTCCTAATCCTCCAGGGTCTAAAAGTTTACCTGAGCCTTCTAAAGGACCAAATGAAAATGATTTGTCTACCAAACAAAAAAATACCTATGTTCACAAAAAGAATTTCCTATATTTGGGAAACAGACGGCTCCAGGTTATAAATGCACTACTTCATGTTCAACTAGAATGAAATAATCCAACTCAAATCCTCCAATTATATTAGAAAGAGCCTTATTGTAACATGGTTTAGGTTTATTTTATTTTATTTTTTTAAAGATTTTATTTATTTGACAGAGAGAGGTACAGCTAGAGAGGGAACACAAGCAGAGGGAGTGAGAGACGGAGAAGCAGGCTTCCCACCAAGCAGGGAGCCCGATGCAGGGCTCAATCCCAGAACTCTGGGATCATGACCCGAGCCGAAGGCAGTTGTTTAACCAACTGAGCCACCCAGGCACCCCAGGTTCATTTTATTTTTTAAAAGTGATCTCTATACCCAACGTGGGGCTTGAACCTACAACCTAAGATCAAGAGTTGCATGATCTACTGACCGAATCAGCCAGGTGCTCATGACGCTGTAAAATGTTCTTTGTCTCCAGCAGCAGTTCTTCTTTTATTTATTTATTTATTTTGTTAAGACTTTATTTATTTATTTGACAGGCAGAGAGAGAAGGTGCACAAACAGGGGGAGCTGCAGGCAGAGGGAGAGCTGAGCAGGCAGCCCAGTGTGGAGCTCGATCCTAGGACTGTGGGATCGTGACCTGAACGGAGGGTAGACACTTAAATGACTGAGCCATCCAGGTGCCCCAACACTTTTCTTTTAAAGTATATTTTGTCTGTTAGTACAGCTGCTCCAGCTCGCGTCTAGTTACTTATCTGCATGGGATATCTTCCCATCCTTTTGCTTTTAATCTACTCCAGTCTTTGAATCGAAAGTATGTGTGTGTTTTAAGATTTTATTTTTTAAGTAATCTCTATAACCAAGAATGGGGCTTGAACTCTTAACCCTGAGATCAGGAGTTGAATGCTCTGCTGACTGAGCCAGCCAGGTGTCCCATAAAGCCTGTCTTTAGTAGAAAGCATATAATGAGATCATTTTCTTTTTTATCCATTCAGCTTATCTCTGTTTTTTAACTGGTGTGATTAGTCCATCTATATCCCATGTGATTGGGGCCCCTGGCTGGCTCAGCTGGTAGAGCACGAGACTCTTGATCTTGGGGTTGTGAGTTCTCGGCCCATATTGGGCCCACAGCTTACTTTAAAAAAAAAAAAAAAAAAAAAGTCTCATGTAATTACCAAGATTTGCTCCCGCCATTTTGATGTTTTTTTGGTATGTCTTACATATTTTTGTTCCTCAATTCTTCCACTGCTGGCTTCTTTGGTATTAAATAGGTATTTTCTAGTGTACTAAGTTTAATTTTCTTGTTTCTTTTAGTCTACTTTTAGAGTTATTTTGTTGGGTGGTTGCCTTCAGAGCAATTAACATCTTAATTTCCCTGAAAAATTGTAACTTAATTTCAGTAGTATACAAAACCTACACTTCAATATACCAGTATATCCCTATTGCTTTGTACTATGGACTGAATGTTTGTGTCTCTCCACCCTCACATTCATATGTTGAAATCATAACCACTAAAGTAATAGTATTAGGATGTGGGCCTTTAGGAAGCAATGAGATCACCAGGGTGAAGACCTCATTAATAATGAAATCAGTGTCCTTATGAGGAGAGACACGGTAAGAGCTAGTTTTCCTTTCTCTCTGTCATATGAAGATACAATGAGAAGAGGTCCTTTACTAAATTGGAGGCCTTTGCTAAGAACCCAATCATCCTGGCACCCTAATCTTGGACTTCTAGATCCTAGAACCGTGAGAAATGTTTGTTGTTTAAGCCATTCGGTTTTAAATGTTTGGGGCATCTGCTACAGCAGCCAGAACCTTGATGTATTTAATGCATATTTTAATTTTACATTTTTATATTGTGTATGCACAACTCACGACTGCTTTATACACTTGTCTTTTTTTTTTTTTTTAAAGATTTTATTTATCTGACAGAGAGAGATAGAGAGAGCACAAGTAGGCAGAGCGGCAGGCAGAGGGAGAAGGAGAAGCAGGCTGCCTGCTGAGCAGGGAGTCTGATGTGGGGCTCGATCCCAGGACCCTGGGATTATGCCTGAGCCAAAGGCAGCCACTTACCTACTGAGCCACCCAGACACCTCTACCCTTGTCTTTTTTTTTTTTTTTTTTTAAGATTTATTTATTTATTTGACAGAGAGAAACAGAGTGAGCGAGGGAACACAAGCAGGGGGAGTGAGGGAGAAGCAGGCTTCCCGCTGAGCAGGGAGCCCGATGCGGGGCTCGATCCTGGGTCTCCGGGATCATGACCTGAGCCGAAGGCAGTTGCTTAACCAACTGAGCCACCCAGGCGCCCCCTACACTTGTCTTTTAACCAAGACAGAAGAGTTGCAAACAAAAATACATTTATACTATCCTTCATATAGGTTTACCCATGTAGTTACACTTATCAGTGCTCTTTATTTTTTCATGTGCCTTCGAATTATTGTCTAGTGTCCTTTCATTTCAACCTGAAGTATTCACTTTAGTATTTCTTGTATGGCAGGCTGGCGAGCAACAAATTCTCTTAGTTTTTATCTGGGGATATTTTAATTTCATCTTCATTTTTAAAGGATAGTTTTGCTGGATAGAAACTTTTTTGGTTGAGTCCCTTCTTTCAGCACCACAAATATGTCATCCTACTGCCTTTTGGCCTCCATGGTTTTTTGGCAACAAATCAGCTGTTAATCTTATTTAGGGTTCCAGTACATGATGAGGTGCTTCTCCCAAGAGTCCCTCTTTCTCTACAATTTGATCACGATGAGTCTACGAGTGGACCTCTTTGAGTTTATCATCCTTGGATTCACTGAACATTTTGGATATATACATTAATATTACTCATAAAATCTGAGAAGTTTTCAGCCAGTATTTCTTCAAATATTCTTTTATACTCTTCTCTTTTTGGGGACTCCCATTATTGAAGCTTGGTATGCCTGATATTGTTCCATAGGTCTCTGAGGCTCTGTTCATTTCTTGAAGCTTGGTATGCCTGATATTGTTCCATAGGTCTCTGAGGCTCTGTTCATTTCTCCTCACTTTTTTTTTTTTAGGTTGCTCCTTAACTGACCTATCTTCAAGTTTCCCCAACTCTGCTCAAATCAGCTGTTGAGCTCCTTTAACAATTTTCATTTCAGTTACTGTATTTTTCAACTCCACAATCTCTATTTGATTATTTTTATGACTTCTATCTCTTTACTGATACTATTTGTTGAGACATCATTCTCGTACCTTCCTTTAGTTCTTTAGACATAGTTCCTTTAGGCCTTTGAACATATTTTCAATAGGTGATTTAGTCTGCCTATGAAGTCAAGGTTTCTACTTCTTCGCATGTATTGTAAATTTTTTGTTGAAACTGGACATTAAAAAAATATAGTGTGGCAACTCTGAAAATCAGATTCTCTCCCTTCCCCAGCGTTTGTTGTTGCTGTTAGTTTATTTTGCGATTTTTCTGAACTTCTTGTATAAAGTCAGTATTTTCTGTTGTATGTGACCACTTAAGTCTCTACTCAACTGAGTGGTCAGCTATGACTGGACAGGGATTTCCTTGAACACCTGGAACCAAAAGGTCTCCCAGTCTTTGCTGAGGGGCTGTATGCGTATTGGCGCAGCACACCTTCAACACTCAGCCCGGCAGCTGGCGACTCTTCCTTAGCCTTCACTTCTTGTTGCACAGAGAGGGCAATCTTTTTAATGGGCAATTACTGCAGTGTCTTCTTATTCTGAGAAATGCTTCACCTTTAATTTCCAACGGAGACACATAAATCTCACATGGCCTCATGATATGGAGCACATACTTTGCTGAATTGTCAAAAATGCTGGATATCTTGTATGCTTAAAGTATTCGCTAGTTTCACATTAATGTATCCATTCTTGATATATCCCACTTCAACTGGCAACAGCAGTTTCTAAATGCTGTTCGGAACGCATTCTCTGTAAACCTTCCACTTAGATGAATTAGGCTGCAGAGTAGATAGTGACTGCATTTAAGGTGTCCATTGGTAGTTCTACCGATTCATTCACTGAACACTACAAATGTAGTAGTATTAGGTCCTAGTAATAATGCAGGATTAGGGGCGCCTGGGTGGCTCAGTTGGTTAAGCGACTGCCTTCAGCTCAGGTCATGATCCCAGAGACCCGGGATCGAGCCCCACATCGGGCTCCCTGCTCAGCGGGAAGCCTGCTTCTCCCTCTCTCACTCCCCCTGCTTGTGTTCCCTCTCTCGCTGTGTTTCTCTCTGTCAAATAAATTTAAAAAAAAAAAAAATGCAGGATTAATAGGAGGTGGGAAAAGATCTTCCAGCTATGCCTGCCTTCCCAGCCTGATTGTCTTGTTACCTACAGATGTCTGGTGACTTGTAACCACCATCAAGTAATATTTATTGAGGATTTCCCATGTGTCAGACATTGTTTAGGTGTTTTACACATAATGACCTATTTAATCTTTATAACATTCCTAGGAGTTGGGCAGTACAATATTCCTCATTTAACAGATGAGGAAATTGAAACACGAAGATTAGATGACTTGTCTCAGTTATACAGCTAAGAAATGGCAGAGCTGGAATATAAACTTCGTTCCACCCAATTCTAGTTCTTCACAATTAAATATAGCCATCTTCCATCCCCATCCTTGTCTCCTCCAGTTGATAATCTAAGCAGGTAAGACCCTGGCTCACAAGTGTAAGTAAGAGATGCCTTCCACTAACCACCATCAGGTACCACTTTCAAGTAGATGAGAATGGTTTTTTTTTTTTAGAAATGCCATTTATAACATTTTAGGCAGGCCCAACATCTGGATGTATTAAACATGTCTACTATGGCTTTCTAGTTTTTCCAGTTTCAAGCACACAGAAAAAAAGACATTATCATGCTTAAATATGATTTGCATGCTTATCATACTGATTTGCATTTGTTTCTAACCTGAAACATTCTTCTTTAGAGTAAATTAAATGCAGGAAAATCCTTTTCAAAGTGTAAAATTCAGTGCTCTAAATGCCCATGTATTAACTTACATTTTCACTCTGTCACATTCCTGAGTTAGGTCTAATTCTTATTTTCAGTAGAGGAAACTGAGGCAGAGAAAGGTTTAGGATTCGACTTAAGGTTACAAAGGCTGTAAATGATAGCATCAAGAGTTAAACTCAGGAGGTCTGGTCCCAGAGTCTACGCTCCTAATCACAATGCTGTATTAGAAACTTCTACTGTAAGCTTCTGGTAGAGGAAAGATGTTTGTAGGGTTACCCAAAGGAAAAAAAAAAACAAAAAACCTCCCCCAAAATCTATATGAACTGGGAGGGAATGTTCTCTCTTTTGCTAAGAGATTTATAATGAGGGCTTTCTCCAAAGCTTTGGAGATTTATCCTTCTCTGTCAATATACCATTGTCCCATGAATTAATATCCCACTGATATATAGCTAAGGGCCATCAATAACTTACTGGTTTGAAAGGCTGGTATCTACAAGTCTCTGGCATGGTCAGGACCTTAAGTTGGGCAGGCATAACTCGGGCTGGGTTATCCAATAACTGGAAGTTTGGCTCAGGTTCTTTTTTCTTCTCTTTTTCTTCTTTTTTTTCTGCTTCATCCTGGAAAATAATAAAAACCCAATAAATAATGTTTGAAAGGTTTACTGAGCAACTCTAGGGACAAAAGGTAGCTAAGATTAGATATAATGAAAGTACAACCAGAGAAATAATAGACTCAGAGGATGGAGAGGGTAACTGTGCCTAGGGGTGAGAATGCTATGTAACCTGGTTTTAGAGGATGAGTTTCTCTACCAGAAGAGACCAGAAAAAGAGGGTCTATTTAAACAAATGATATTCTCCTTGCTTTTTAAAAGGGCCTTTTTAAATCCCACCATCATCTCATTGTCTGAAAATTCTAAACCGTCCTTCAAAACCCACTTTAGTTACCACTTTTTCCAAGAACTCAAGTATTTTCCAATTAAAACTATAGGAGTCTCTGCTTGGAACAGGATACTTATTTAAGTGAAGCCAAGGGCAAGGTATGGTAATGCTCACTTAAGGAAGAATCTGGACCACGACAGAGACAGATATATCAACCCACATGACCACCAAATTATACCTACCACTTCCATTTTCTCCTCCTCTTTTTTCTCCTTTTCTTTTTCTTTCTTTTTAGCCTTAGCAGTAATAGATAACACAGCAGTGGAAACCTAAAGGATGCAAACAGGGTAGATCATAATCCCTTACCTACATACAAAGGTACAAGCCCAGAGAGAACTCAAGTCTACAATACTACTTTGTTTCCTGGCAGCATCATAAAAAATCAAATCATTAGGGAATAAATGGGAAAAGCAAGCGGCACATTTATTCACATTATTTACTAGTATGGTCCTCAGGTGACTCTTTAGTTTCCAGAGGCTTGTGTCCAATATAACTCTTTTATTTATTTATTTATTTTAAATCTGTAGCCCACCTTACATGAGGATTTGCCATCTTGAGATTCTGAGATATTTGGGTGCTGCATCCTTTTTTACTTTAGAGGGAAAGCACTAAAAAACCAAAAAAAATTTCTCCAAACTTCATCATAAAGATATTCTTACTGAATTAGATGTCCTACAATAGTAATACACAGTGAGTAAGTGGTTAGCCTAGAAGTACCCTTCCTGATGGGTCTCACTGAAATTGAGGGTGAAAAAGACTTTGAAAGGCTGGCAGTATAGGTATAAAGCCAATTTTGTTTCTGACCCAAAAGCTGGGCGTTTGAAACAGAGCTGATAAAATGAGGCAAGATGTTGTCATCAGAGGATAATCATCACCCACCATCCTCAAATTTGCTTAATTATATAAATACCCCACTTACACAAAAAGTTTATAGCAAATAATCAACAACTGGCTAATAGGGAATACTACCTTGAGAGGAAAAAAAGCATTTTCTTAAATAAAAGGTATCAGAAAGGATAATTTTACTGACAAAAATGTCATGGGCAAATGCAGCTCTCTAATTCACTACAGTCTAATTTAACACACATCATTGGTTATACTCATTTTGAGTTGGAAATTTAGTTAATACCTATGAAAATGAATAATGTACATTACTTTCATCAATCACATCTAATACCCTAACCTACAGATATACTTATACAAGTTCACAAATATACATGTATAAAGACTCTTACTCTAATCTCATCTGTAATAGTGATTAATTAGAAATCACCTTAAAATGTCCATCATCAAATGAAGAACCAAGAAGACAAGTAATGGCATATATACATAAAGGGACTGCCTGCAGCAAAAAATGAGATCTATCTATCTATCTATCTATCTATCTATCTATCTGAAAATTTTTAAAGGTTATTATTTTTTGTTTCATTTTAAGTAGGGTACATGCCCAATGTGGGGATTTGAACACATGACCCTGAGATCAAGAGTTGCACACTCTCTTGACCGCCATCAGCCAGGTGCCCCTTAAAGATTAACTGTTAAAGTAAAAACAATAAGCTGCAGAACAGGATGTCAAAAATAATTCTATCTGTGGTGTAAAAAGTGTTGAAATGTATGGAGAAAACATTTGGAGGGATTCAAATTATGAATCCTACAACATGGGACTTGGATGACCAGGAGAGAAAAAGAGCTTTTACTTTACATTCTTGTATAATGTTAGATTTTACCATAAGAAGTATTACTTTGAAAATATCTAATTTAAAACATAAAAATAATTAGAATAAACCCAAGGAAAACCCTAAGTAGCTTCTATATATAAATATAAATGCTTCTCAAGGGAACTAAGAACCTACCTTTTCCTTTTCTTTTTCTTTTGGTACTTCCAGAGGGGCAGGATATGCAAATGTGGATGGTTTACAGTTTGATTTATACTGAACTTTCGGCATCTGACAAAATAAAAGAATTTCCCCCCTTACATTAAAATAACCCAAATTTAAGATTTAAGAATTCTATGCTCTTAGTAAGCATACAATACAAAGGAATGTCGGAAGTTTCAATCCAGGCTAAATGTTCTCTTACAGTACCTACAAGCATCAAGATCAACTGTTACCTCCTTTGTAGAGTACTTGATTATCTAACCTGCTTACCTGATCTCCATGTACCTTCCTTATACCATTCCAACAACCTATACAAGTCTGTACAGTTTCTGTACCACATAATCCCTCCTAACAAGGGTCTAACATGAGCCTAATGAAAAGTTTCACATTACTTAGTGACTAGGGGTTAAATTTACTAGTTGGAATTTTTCTCTATTTCCCCAATTTACACTGATAGAGAATGTAATAGGCATCACATTCACTAGGATAAGGAATCTTGTTTTTTTTCATCCCACTTTCCTTTTAAAGAATGGAAACAGAGAACAGAAAATTGTGTTAGAGGAAAAAGTCCCTATAGATTATATGGGATGTTTAATCACAGTGTTAAAGGTTAAGGATTATGAAACCTAAAGAGATTTTTTTTTTTTAAGATTTTATTTATTTATTTGACAGAGAGAGAAAGAATACAAGTAGACAGAATGGCAGGCAGAGGGAGAGGGAGAAGCAGGCTCTCTGCTGAACAGGGAGCCCGACATTGGGCTCAATCCCAGGATCTTGGAATCATGACCTGAGCCAAAGGCAGATGCTTAACTGACTAGGCCACATAGGCGCCCCTAAAGACTCTTATTTTGAAAGATAAAACTGTTCAATATTCATAAATGTGAGTAGTTTTATATTGAAACACTTAAAGGATAAATGGCTGACAGGGGATGTATTACCTTCAGGTCTTAGGTCACGCGACCAGTTTCTATCAGATTCATGAGATCCTCTACGTTGGCCTCATTTTGCTTTTCCCTTTAGCAGTAATCCTTTCTTTCATTAAATATTCCAGCATCACGCAACTCTCAAACATGGCCCTGTCTCAAACCTTCACTCCCTACTGAGATTTAGTTCAGGTCACCTTTCTTCCCTGCCCGGATTACTGCAATAGCATTCAGTGTAATGGACTTCCACTGATACCAGACTGTTGTTTCTAGAATGCAAATTTCATCATGTCATTTATTTGCATGAAATCCTTCCAGAGCTCCCAAAGAACTTCAGTATTAAATAAAATTGATACGAGTGATCTATAAAGCTTTTTCATATTTTTATATTTGCCCCCTCTCTTACCATTTCCTCTCAACTGATTCATCCAAGGTTACAGTTAGGGATATTTGATTTTCAAAACTTCCACTGACACACTCCACTCAACAAGGTGATGACTCAATTGAAAGGGGAAATACAATATTGGTGAGATGTCAACTCATCTTTAAAATTTCATGAAAATTCTTGTGAGTGGGTGGTTAGGATACACTATAAAGCTGAGGTCTCACAAACATACCTTTAAGTCCTTGTTAAGGCCAATGACACAGGTGGGGGTATAAGCCAATGACAGGAAGTGTGAAAGAGGAAACCAGAACCAGAACTGGGTAAAGACAAGGACACCAACTACAGAAGGCATATGGGTGTGCCCAGTCCTGGACTGCAAGGAGATTGTGACATTATGACCACCTGTAGAAAAAGAGAGAAACCATGAATGAATCCAGTACAGTAATAAAGATTTCTAAGTACTGCACTAGGGAAGCATTTGGTGATTATTTTAAGAATACAGTTCATAAAATCTGAATCGGAGTAGTTGGAATTTGTTAGCCAATGAACTATCTAGGGTCTTCGAAACTGGAAGTGCTGTATTTTAATTGGCATCAGGGTAATCTAGACCTTTTTTCTATCTAAGTAGGAATTTTCCAAAAACAAAGCCTAAAGGATATCAAAACTGAAAGCTGAATTAAATATTAATCTATATTATACACTGGGGTTTTTAATGTGCTAACAAAAAGTAAAACTTCAGTGCACACCATATTTTGCAAACGATAGCAAAGAGGCAAGAGGCAGACATTGTTTGCTTAGTTTTACTCTTTCTGTTTTAGTTATGTCTGAATGTAGGCAGCTCCAACATTAACTAGCCTTGTAACCCTGGATAAATCACTTTCCTCTGAAAGTCTCTTTTTCCACTGGCAAAATGAGGGTTTGGACTTGAGCACTGGAACTAGAGCTCTACCACTAACAAAAGAAAACCTTTGATCTCAACCTCTGACTTAACTCAGATCTTTTTGAGGAAGCACAATATGTGAAAAAATGAAATTAAACCTATTTCTATTTAATCAGAAGTTTGGGTTGTTGAGAGGCTGAATGGCTCAGCCTGTCTTGTTCGCCCACTTCTTGCCACATCCCCTAGACTATCTCTTGATGGAGTGCAGAAAAATACAGTCTTAACACTAGTGAACAAGAACTAAGATCCAAGCATCAGTTAGACAGCTGGATCTTTACTGGACCCTTTTAGAAAGGCTGAGATTCTAGGAAGCTATTAGGGGTTACAAACTTGAATGCCTTTAGGAACCAGTCAGGCAAACAAATGAGAAAATCTGGACTGGAAGCAGTGGAGAACTGAAGCAACTGGAAAGTTCGTATAGTATTTAAAGAGGACATGTTACTAAGAGTCTATGCCCAGAGTCTCTAGGCAATTCTGTTTTTATTTATTTATTTATTTGAGAGCGAGAGAATGAGAGGGAGCATGAGAGTGGAGAGGTTAAAGGGAGAAGCAGACCCCCCACTGAGCAGGGAGCCCATGTGGGACTCGATCCTCGGACTCCAGAATCATGACCTGAGCCAAAGGCAGTTGACTGACCAACTGAGCCACCCAGGCACCCGATTATTGTTTTTAAAAGAAGGCTCTAACCTAGATTTTGTCCAAAATTTTGCACATTTTGTTAGGCAGGCAAACATGTTTAAATCCAATATGGCCCACGGGCTGCTGTATTGCAGCCTCTGGTCTATGTAACGGTGTTAGTGTTGGATCCCAGAACTTCGAGACACCAATTTTTTAGTTTATAAAAGATACTCAGTAAAGGGTATCTGGGAGGCTCAGTCAGTTATGTATCTGCTTTTGACTCAGGTGATGATCCCAGGGTCCTGGGATTGAGTCCTGCATCAGGTTCGCTGTTCAGCGGGAGGTCGGCTCCTCTCTCTCTCTGTCCTTCCCCCGCCTGTGATCTCTCTCTCTTTTGAAAAAATAAAATCTTAAAAAAAAAAAAAAAAAAAAGATACCCTATAAAAATGGAGCTTGTCTGTGCTTAGTCACCATACTAATTTGAATCCCAATTCTGGATCCTTATTGGTTACATTTCATTTCTTTTAACCTCAGTCCCTCCCAGATGCTGCTACATCTGGGATGTCAAGAAGTGAGTACTAATTTTACTAAATGAAAAAAGCACTTTAATTTTTTGTAGAATCAAATAATCTAATTTTATTTGGAAAAAATCAGGTATCCTTTAATTTTGTTTTCCAACAGGGATGGCTATATGCATTTACTGTCTGCTTGTGCTCTTCCCTAGACTAACTACCACCTTCACCAAATGCTTACTATATATTGAGAATTTTGAACAAAATAGTGAAAAGGATCCCAAGGAGCCTCTGGTCTAGTGGAGAGGACTAGATAATTAAACTAGGGCATATAAGCATTATGAGACTGAAACCTGGACGCTAGTGAGAACATACAGCTAAGCACGGCACCTAAGCCAGGGTGAAGGCTGGGTAAGGCAGAGGAGAGGGGAAGGCTGCTGGGAGAACATGATAATATTTTAAGTTTTGAAGCTGAATTTCCTTTATTTCAATGAAACCCATTTTCTTCAGACTTAGAAACTAAACTAGTCTTTTATTCCAACAGTCTGAGATTTAATACAAAACAAGAAAGTGTTTATCCTGTTGGTAGTGTTTACACAATTTTACAAACTACAGTCATGAACCTTGATCTTTGGCTCTTCTCCATAAAGAGACCAAATCATCGAGTGAATTCTCATAAACTTCAACTTCACTCATTCCTTTGAAGTTGCCCTCCAGAGTTCCTCCATTAACACTAACTTCTGAGAGCCAGACTGCAGGACTACACATTTTTTCTAATGCAGTTGCAGCAGTTTGTAGGAGGACAGGATGCTGACAAAGTGAAAAGGGGTAAGAGAACAATTTTGCTTGTAATAGTGAACACAACAGTACAGGACTTTAAAGGACTAAATAATACTAAAATAAGTAAGGCCAAAAACATAATAAATAAAAAAGAGAAATAGAAAGAAGCATCAAAACTTGACTGGCCCATGACAATTCAAAGGGATATTCATAAAAGGCAGTGAAGGGAGAGGGGCTGAAAGGAGAAGGAAGGGAGGGAGAGGGAGGACTCCTAGTAAAGATGGCAGAATAAAGTTGAAACAGAGAAGTATCCTCTCCTAATTCTTAACAAATAATATAGCAGAAACCAGCAAAAAACCATAGTAGTACTGAATGAACAAGAATGAGTAAGGAAAGGATTGTATGTAAAACTACAAAAGTCAAAAACTGGCAGCTAAAAGAAATAAACAGATTACAGAGTAGTAAAATGTAACTCCTAATTCCTATTTAAAAATCAATTACCCAAAGTAGCCCATCTCAAATGGCTACATACTATATGATTCCAGCTGTATAATACTCTTGAAAGGGAAAAAACTAAAGTTATAGAGACAATAAAAAGATTAGTGGTTGCCAGGGGATTATGTAGGAGGAGGAAGAGATGAAAAAGGTGGCACACAGAGGATTTTTAGGACAGTGAAACTATTTCCTGTGATGTAATGGTGGATATATACTTATGTATTTGTCAAAACGCATAGAAAATGAACTTGAATATAAACTAGGGACTGGACTGATAAAACCCAGCCAATTCAGTGTCGATTTCTATGAACTCTAGGCTCCACATTTTCTCTAAAAATAATTTTCCTGTAGAAAAATTTCCCAATAATTCCCCAAATAATTCTCCCAATTTCTACCATGTCATATAGTTCGAGCAGATAGTTACTTCATCAGATTTAGTTTAAATAGATAAATACATCTGGAAGATTTAACATTTACCTGCATCCAGTATGCCCTGTGCCAAAATAGCGCCAAACTTGGCCATGACATCATCATGCTTATCATTGATGACTTTGGAATACAGCTGTCTGAATTGATTCACCTGAAGGAACACACAAAATAATTACAGTCATATCATATTCACTTGTGGTGTCATTTCAGACCAGGGAATAGACTGTTCAAATTATAATGAAACTTAAGCTCTGAAATTCACAACATTCAAAAAGAGTGAGATACAAACCAGATTTCAAGGCAGAAAAGTTCCATGGTTGAAATCATGGGTGTTATGATTCTTCTGGCGTGGGAGTACCAGCTCTGTTTTCAATCCTCATTCCCTAGTGGATGATTCAGACTCCTGGGAATGCTGGATGTGATTCTGTATCGCACCACTGTTACTCAGCAGGCTTAAACAGTTCCAGCAAACACTGAGGCTTTCATTGTACTGTGAATAACAGCGACTTTGCTCACCGCCACCCTTACAGATTTCCTGGCCGGCATAATCCTTCGATTCTGTCTTCAAGTAAACTACCTTTTTTTTTTTTTTTTTTAAGATTTTATTTATTTATCTGACAGAGAAGAGACATAGCGAGAGAGGAAACACAAGCAGGGGGAGCGGGAGAGGAAGAAGCAGGCCTCCTGCCAAGCAGGGAGCCCAATGTGGGGCTCAATCCCAAGATCCTGGGATCACGACCTGAGACAAAGGCAGACGTTTAATGACTGAGCCACCCAGGAGCCCCAAGTAAACTACTCTTTACTAAAGATGTGTGAGGCACATTTTGGATTTAATGTATATTCACATCAAGATTTTCATTACGCACACATATTAATTTTTTGAGAACAGATGCTAACTCATCTGGTAATTACTGGTAATTTTTGTTTCTTTATTCTTTTCTGTATTCCTAAGGCTAACATATATTACTTTTACAAGGGGAAAATGAAATTTATAAAACACAGGTCATCAATATATTTGTGATTGCTTTAAAACTGAGTGACAATACGGGAACTGTTTTATGCTTCCTCCATGTCTTTCACTTCTCTGTTTTCCCACTAGTGCTTTTCAAGGGGTAGGCACCCAGGAAGAAGTCTGCTTGTTCAGGAAGCATGTGATCATGCAGCTCCCCAAAGCAGAAAATATTGAATTTGAGTTTCCTAATACAATGACCTTACTTGCGTGACATATTCTCTCAGAATCTCTTCCCCTCCTCACTTGTCTTGGTCTTGGAGGTCAAGATATGCAATGCAGGGTAAGAAAGAATCAGACAACCTTGGGTTATAAAGATCTCTGCTTCAATAAGCCTTTAGGGAAGTTACTTAGCTTTTTATGTGCATCGGTCTCTTCATCCCTACAGGGATTATAGGACCTATCTTACACAGCTGCTGTAAGGATTATATGATGCAATATATTATATAATGCCATGTGTAAATGGTGTTTTATAATTCAGTAAGTGTGGCTATCCTACCATACTAAGGCAGAACCCTAACTGTCCCCCTTGACTATTATCTCTGCAACCTAATAATGCTAACAAAATGTGATGAGAAAAAAAATGAACTCACTCTGCCACTACCTAGCATATAACCGAGTCACTTACTTCTCTAGGTCTTACTTTCTCTAACTATAAAACCAGCATGACTAGATCATTGTAAAATTCCCTTCTAGTTTTAAAAATCCTAAGGTTTGATGCTTTTACTCTGGTTCAACAGGTCAAATTCCTTTGATTCTGAACTTACTGTAGATGAACACTTACATTACCTTATATAGGATGGAAATTTTATGTGCTTAAAGGTTTATGAAATATGTCATGAACTTATAAAAAGTAACACTGGGCAAAGCACTGTAGGTACATTATGAGGAAGAATTTAAATATAAAATTGCACCCAAAACAATAGAAAATCAAACATTCAGTGAAGCTGACAGATTAAAAAAAAATCAATACAAATATGTAATAAGATTATCCAATTAAGTAGACTACTTCAAAGAGCTATTTCTTATTTATCGTTTAAAAATTCTTTTCCTCACATTTTATTACTTACAGAGCAGTAACTTAATTCTCATGTTTATGATTCTTCATAAGGAATTATTTTAGTAGGTTAGGATACTATCTTAAATTTGAAAGCAAGTTTGAGAGCATGTACTCCCTGTACTTACGGATGGGAAACCGAAGTAAGATAGGTAAATAATGACTGGCTTATTTGTGATCAAATAACTAACTGAAATCATGGTGAGGACCATGATTTCCTGGTTCAATTTCACTGTTATGAACAGTATGGTGCCTCCATATAAAGTATAATTTGTAGGAGAAAAACATTTATTTCCCATTTTATATTATGATAGTCTCACAGAAAAGACAATTAAATTCTAGGCAATCCTGTGATCCATGCATTCATTCTGCTGTATATGATTATCTAAAAATCTACATTCTCCAAATTCATGCATTTTTAACATTCATCATATTTTTAACTCTATACCTTATACTCCTGGGAGAAAAAAAAACACTTTCAGAAAACAAAAAATGGGGAGAAGGAAATAAAGTTCTTTGGGGTCATTTCTGTTGGTATTTATCAGCTGGGATGTTTCCTTTCAATTTTCTTCTATTTTCCTGCACAGACAAATAAAGCAGCACATCAAGGATCAGTTTTGAAGTTGTCTTCCTTTTCCCTTTCTCTGACATTACATCTGCTCTTATGGCTTCAACTATAGGTCTATAGCTTCTTGCATGAAATCCCTGAAGCCAGATGAATTTGGAATTCATAATTTACAAAGATAACATGGTCTATAAAGCATACATTATGCGATACTCTCAATGGAGCATGGGGGCAATATTCTATAATCAAACAAATACTTCAGAAGCAGCTAAATGACTGAATATTAACACTAAATGGGATAAAGGCTATAAATGAGCTCATATTAGTTCAAGTTTTACAGCCAAATAAGTCCTTAAAAATAAACCCCTTTTCAGTTTTCAGAGCTTTTTGGATTTTAGAACTGCAGATAAAGGACTATGGACTTATGTAATTTCTTTGTGGTTAGTTTCCAAATCTCTACCTCCAGTTCTAACTTTTTGCTTTGCTCTCATCTTATTTCCAGCTGACTTACTATCATCTCAAACTCAACATGCCTAAAAAAAAAGTTATCTTTATCCTCTTAAGATATTATCAATGTCACCACGATTTCCCCATTATCAATATACCAAATGAAGTTTTTAGCTCCCTTCTCAGTTTTATGAGTATTATTTTATGGTAGTTGCTTGTAGCCCTTTCTTTATATTATCACTGACACTGTTAGAGTCCAAGTTCCTACCTTAAAGCAACAGTATGGTAATACAGATTACCATTTATAAATGCGTTATGCTATGAACTGTATCACCTTATAATACAAAATTTCATTCTTATAATTTTATCTTATAGAAGTTCAAAGATGTCGCCCCAGAAATATTCTAGGTAAACATGAGGCCTCACAAAAGAGCCAGAACTGCCAAAGCTTATCAAGCAAGCTCGATCCAAACATGATCCTACTGCCAGAAGAGTCCCTATCGGTTGTGGTTACTCACCTACAGCAGGTAACCCTAGGCCAGATGATATCAGGCAAAGAGGAGCACCAGAGATTTTATTTTTATACTGTAATATTTCTATCCAATTCTATACATGATAATTATGTACATGTTCAAAAATGCTAAAGGTGGATTTCACTTAACAAGGAAAACAAAAGATAGATCCTTAATAAAGAGCAGAGTTGGGTTCTTGAGTGAAAACAGTTCCAAGGACCTATAAAAAGTACATTATTCTAGTTAAATGGTTTTGAATTTCCGGAAATAAGGGTTTTCTAAACTGGGTCTGTAATCACGCAGCGGTGTATACAATGTTCCTGGGTCTATGTGGAGATTGAATGAGCAAAAGAACTGGCAGAAGAAGAAAGCAAAGATGCACTGGAATGACTTAAACCGAGACCACAGTGTATACAGAACTAAGGGTTAAGACAGCATTCTGCAAAAGGACGTACTGTACATCATGCTTACATATAATACTTCCTTTGGAACTTTCCATTGTGAATTTCACAAACTATCTGAGAAATGTCCCTTTTGGATTCCTCTGAGGACGCTTATGCCCTTGATGAAATTAGCACTTCATCTCCATTTTACTTCCACTTGATTTTGTGCACCAGTTTTTGCAACCATATACTAGGAGCCTGTAGTCTTGAGAACTTGCTTCTCCTTAAGTTCTTTTTTTTTTGAAGATATTACTTATGTATTTAAGTAAATACATATATATATATATAAGGGAGAAGGAGAAAGAATTTGAAGCCAAATCCGAGCTGAGTATGGAGCCCGACATGGGGCGCTCAAGCCCATGATTGCGAGATTAGGATGTGAGCCAAAATCAAGAGTCAGGGGCTTAACGGACTGAGCCACCCAGGCGCCCCTCTTCAAGCTTGTTAACAGCTTTTTCTTTTCAGCAAAATGTCACATACCATTCCAAAAGAGTATCAAGTTGTCTTGTTAGCAATAATCAGATAAAAGAGAGATGATATAAACGTAGAGTCCACATAAGGCTTTATGGCATGTTTGACAGCAGAAAAAAATGAAACAGAACTCAAACTTCAAGAATTCATGAGCTAAGTTAACAATTTCCCTCTAAGGGACAGTATTTCCTGAAAAAATACTGGAGTTTTACACTAGCATGTGTAGCTTTGCTTTCATAGTCACTAGTGTACACATTTAACTTTCCCCATGGAGTTTACATTAACGGCAACAGCTAGAGCAGCGGCGTTTCAACATTCTTAATTAATACTCAAGATTCTGATAAAACCCGAAGATGAAAGTGCTCCCCATGTATTCACATCAGCTAAGACTTGGTTCAACGGCATTTTACGAAATGATTAAAAAACACTAATTATTTAAATTCTGTATTTTTTCACTTTTTCTAAATGTGAAAAAGTTTTATTTATTAGGATAGTTGAATGCTTTTGCAAACTACACAGCCTACCCTATCCTACTCCCATTCCAAAGGACCCTACCAGTGGTGGTGCAGAGTTTATAGTTGAAAAATCAACAAAATCCTACAGCAGACGATGAAAAGATAGTAAAACATTTGTCTTGTTCACAATACAAATAACATGAAAGCAACATGGGAGGTCAAAGTGGGTAAATATCTATATATTACTGTTAGGGGAGGTGCATTCCATGGCCTAAACTTCCTTCTTTAGCAACATTACTCAATTGGATAACTCCCAGCAGATAAAGCTCAGAAGATCAAAAGCAGAAATAAAAGCTATTCATATTATAACTGCTATATTTAAAAACAAAAGCCAAAAAGAAATGTGGACTCTGAAAAGATGTTTGTTCTAGAAGATATAATATAGTATTAAAACAGAATGAGAAGTTGGGATTCTATTTTTGCAATAATCCAATTTTTGGAAGTCTTACAAATGATTGTGACAGAGAGACAGGGCAGCACTGGAAAAATGAAATGAAAATGATAGCAACTGCTTAGAAATAGAAATCTATTAAACAAAGTTCCATCAAATGAGAATGAATAACCAATGAGTTCTAGAAGTTTTCTCTTCTCCACCCTCCCGCGTCCCCAATAAACCTACTTTGCTGAAAATGAGGATGTTCTACATTTGCTTGATGAGGGAGAAAACAGTATACCAATGGTTTTTCCAGTTGTCAATTTTTCGAATAGAAGCAAAATAGAAGCAAAATTAATAAGAAACTATTAAGTGCCCTAATTTCAAGTTAAGAATAAAAAGTTCTGAACCATTGCATAAGCCATCCACACCTATTTAATCTATCAAGAGTGATAATTTTTAGTATATCTGATTAAGATCTATGCATTTTCTCAATAAAATGAGACATTTTGGCTGAGGTGCCAAGATACAATAGATAATCATACTCTAACATGATGTCTGGGACAGTGTCATGAGGAAATCTTAAAATAGATGTCTCAATATCTGCGCTGGGAGCCATCCACAAGGTATCTATGAGAAATGGACTGCAGGAGGATGTGAGGGGGATTTCTATGGGGAAAGCTGAGCTGTAGGTCTTTCCGCCTCACTCCAAGCCTAAAGATGGGCTTCAGAGGGGCCATGTGGAGAGCTTAGTAAGATCAGTGGTCACCATGCACTGATATCTGACACAAAAAGTTAACAGGAATTAGCTATCCACTGAGGTAATAGCAGAGAAGATGAGGGAAATGGAGGAAGACAGGGAGGACAGAGAGGGACAGGGCTCTCTATACTGAGAACCATGAGGAGAGGAGAGGGACAGGGCTTCTCTATACTGAGAACCATGTGTTATACTCTTAGCTACTAGGGCAAAATATGCAGGACTGGTCTGTGAATATCTAGGTCAGCAAGGAAAGAGAGCTGTCCTGGAGCCATGTGAAACCCTGCCCCACTCCCAGGGGCGGGGGGGCAGTGACACTCGAACAGAATCTGGATATACTCATTTCTAAACTGAGATTGTAGATACCATATAAAATGAATGTAGGACTTCTTACTACCTCAAAAAGATGAACCAAAGTCACGGACTACCTGAGTTTGCATCCTTTATCAGAGGAACAAGTTATCCTACTAAGTGCATTTTAAAAGGGCAGTAGGAGGCAAAAATAAAGTTCATTTTTATGATTTCACCAATCTATAGGTTCTAATTGTTTAAGTATGGCTAAATAGTTGAATTAATAAATTGACTATAAATCTGTAAAAAATGCATTTAAAGAGTATTACATAATTAAATTATCTCTTTTACCCATCTTTTTTACTTCTTTTGCATTGTGTCCACTACATTTGAGGTAAAAATGTCCTTAAAAGAAGGTAAGTTACTAAAGAAAAGCCTGAACCAGTTCTCTTCTGGAGAATGTTTTTGTTTGCTCACCTTTGGACAAGTGATTTCAGTCTGCTGGATCATGATGAGAGCCGAAGCTATCAGAGCTCCTTGCCTCACATAGTTCACAGGGTCATTTGTCATCGGTTCTAACAAATTAATTGCTTCCTGAAAGCATTAAGAAAAGTTTTAAATTAAGCTGGTATAACTGGATTTTCAAATTAGTTACTGTTACTCTAAGTTGATATTTTCATCTACCATTGTAGTGAGTTTATTAAAGACCACTTGCAACTGGGTATGCTTTAAGTTTCAATAAAACTGATGGTAAGTGAGAAGGAAGCTTGTAGAACCTGAGCTCTTGCTTGAGGTAAGTCAAAAGGAAAGTAACAGAAAATGAGATAAATGTCTGATAAACACCTACTATTTTCCAGGCACAACAGTATTATATATGTTATCCCATATAATTCTATTAATCCTAAAACAAAAACAAATAAACAACAACATAAAATTATCTTTATAAACAAAGAAACTGAGGTTAAGAAATTTGCCCAAAGTTCTATAAGTAGAGCACTCATGCCTGTCTGATTCCAAAACATGGATTAAGTATCCAACTTCCTTCAAATATGAGGTTAAGGTTAATGCCTTTGATGATTTTATAGGACGTAACTTAAAAAATTAAATTGATGTTTAATAGAATTTCCCCAGTATCACCTTCTTCAGACTAATCAGTTCTATGAAAAAAAGATTCTTTGGTGAAATAAGTAGTTCTGGAGTACTATATACCACCTCCTCTTGCAGATTCAAAATACATATAGCTTATCAAATGATCTATGATTGGATATATCAAAAGATCCAGAGCCTTATTAAAGAAATTACTCAAACTCTGTTAATACCAACATTTGTTCATTGTACTTGACCAAAAACTCTTTCGCCCTACATGAGTTCTATCAACAACGTGCAAAGCGCCACTTTATAACACGCCTTGAAAGGTCTTTGGCAGATACAAATCCAGAGGAAAAAGGCAATGGGTTTACAAAATTATCAAATTTATTTCTTAATACAGTATGCCATTTCTTAAATATCCTTTGTTTCAAGGTCAAGAAAGAGTTGAATCCTTTTTATTTTAAGAAAACTTCGGATTTCTTTACATGTGGAATCATTTATTTTAAAAATCAGAGCTGTTAATAGACAATACATATAACAGATAAGTGTATTCTTTCTCCCCATTTCAGTGAAAAATGTCATGACACTGTGCAGCTTTTCAAACACTACTCATAGTATTGTCAATACTGTTTATGAGTTAGTCATGATAAAACTATAACCAAATTTCCAACTTATAAGTTAAAAGACACTAACTTGGTCTTTAAGGTATGTGATATAACCTCACAGATATATTTTAGAATAAAAAATGTTTTGAGTTTTTTTTTTTTTTAAGATTTTTTTATTAATTTGACAGAGAGAAACACAGGCAGAGAGGGAACACAAGCAGGGGGAGTGAGAGAGGGAGAAGCAGGCTTCCCGCCGAGCAGGGAGCCCAATGTGGGACTCGATCCCAGGTCTCCGGGATCATGACCTGAGCCGAAGGCAGTCGTTTAACCAACTGAGCCACCCAGGTGCCCCAAAAAATGTTTTGAGTTTTTAAGAAATAAAAATAAAGCACCAAACCTTGGTCAGATAGGTATTATTATGGAGATCACACAAACTAGAAATAAAGCAGACTTGCTTAGTAGGGGTAATAAAAATTTTTCATTGCATTAACTTGTCAGATGTTGTGTCTCAAAGAACATTTGCTTCTAGATATCATATTAAGCTTATAATAACCTGGAAAGAAAAAAAAATCTAATATACATTTAACTTACGAGGCTAGACATAAATGTCTACCGAAGACCTGAGGGGGAAAATATTTCATAAAACATCCAACTATAATTTTCCTTTGTTTACAGAACAGATGTGTTCCAGAAAAAAATGAAGGTCAACTTCTATAAACTGTATTTTATAAACCCAATGATATTTCTAATAAAACTGAAGATAAAATTCTCAGGTGAGAAATTCTCCCCCCATAAAAAAACACTTTAAAAACAAATCACTGTGAGGACAGAGACTATGTTCAACTTGTTCACCCCCATATTCTTTTTTTTTTTTTTTTTAATATTTTATTTATTTATTTGACAGAGACCACAAGTAGGCAGAGAGGCAGGCTCAATCCCAGGACCCTGAGATTTATTTATTTGACAGAGACCACAAGTAGGCAGAGAGGCAGGCTCAATCCCAGGACCCTGAGATCATGACCTGAGCTGAAGGCAGAGGCTTTAACTCACTGAACCACCCAGGCACCCTCACCATCATATCCTTAAAGGATCTTCCCCTCCATCACTGACTTGACAAATAATTTATTGAAAGCCTACTATGTGCTAGGCCTGACTTTAGGTTCTAGCAGTGAATATTCTGTTCTTAGGGACCTCACATTTCAGGGAAGAGGAGACAAACAATAAATAAACAGGTGTAAAAAACTAGTAGGTGGTGTTAGGTCTTGTGGAGAAAAAATAAAGCAGGGTAAGAAGATGAATGAGAATACAGGAAGAGGATGTCTCTACAAATTTTTATGCAATTTTTATCACATAGTGAAAACACCCATTTTAATTCCTGGCTTCAGTAATGTTTTATGTGACTAGAAAAAGTTATTCGTAGCCAATGTTACTACTCTTTATTAGAGGAAAAAGTTAAGCAAATTAAAATTTAATTCCTGTACTCAAACAAATAGCTGTGTTTTATTTTATATTATTGTGGACAAGAGGATTAAAAAAATGACGCCTCCTCTGACGTAAAGACACTGGGAGCAGAATCTAGCTATACTCTTGTTCTTTACGTTCTGTTCTCATTATGTTTGTTCTCTCTCTCTCTCTCTCTCTCTCTCTCCTACACACACACCCATGCATGCACATACTCCATTAAAAGAAAAGTTCAAGTTTTGGGGAGTTGTTAAGGTATGTGCGTCTGTGCTACAAAAGGCAAAAATGTGATGAATATGTCATTGCTGTGAATGAAGAATACTTGTTTAAGCAACAGTGCATTTCCTTATGAATCCCATGATGAACTATATATCCCACTCATCTGTTTGCCTAACCCGACTCTTGATTTTGTCACTTCTGAGGACTTGACTTAAATATCAGGTTAGCTATTATGTTTGTGAGGAGACTGAATTAGGCAAATAGCAGTTAAATGATTTGCTTAAAACAAAAACAAAAAAGAAAGCCAATTTTGGTGGTCTCATACAAGAACCTTGATTTCCACAATACTAACCATGCCAATTAAACATGTTAAACACCATGTAAAGTGACCAGAGTAATTCTTTAAAGAAAAAGAGTATTTTATCTTTTTATTTTTTTAAAGAAATCAATGCTTTCAAAAAGTACTTCAACAGCATCGTTTCCACTACAGTCACCCACGCAACGTGGTGGTTTGTTCTTAACTGGCTTTGAGCAACCCAGCATGGCAAAGGGAGGAAGGAAGTTCTGGGAAGCTTTGTGAGACAAGTTAACCCTTACAGATCACACCACAGTTGCATTTTTACAGTGGCTGCACAAACTTTTCTGCAAAGGAAAACAGTCTGGTGCCAGAAGAGAACTGACCCCACTGGTTTTGGGCTTTACCTTGTTTCCTGTACCAGCACAGCAGATGCCCAGGGCCATAGCAGCTCCATAACGCACGTGAGGATTGTAACTCTCTGACAACAGTGAAACAACGCTGGGGCACTGTTCAGGGGTCCTGAGAAGAAACAGAGGAAGTAAAGACAGAATTATAAGTAAAATATTTTAAATCAAGTTGGAAGAATTTTAACCATCTTTAAAAAAAGATTTTATGTATTTATTTGACAGAGAGAAACACAGCTAGAGAGGAAACATAAGCAGGGAGCCCGATGCGGGGCTTGATCCCAGGACCCCAGGATCATGACCTGAGCTGAAGGCAGGTGCCTAATGACTAAGCCACCCAGACACCCCTCTTTTTTTTTAAACTTATGAGAAACAACAGTTATATTTCACATAGAAGATGAGAGAATTAAAAATTGCCCATGGAGGGGCACCTGGGTGGCTTAGAGGGTTAAAGCCTCTGCCTTCTTCTCAGGTCATGATCTCAGGGTCCTGGGATCGAGGCCCGCATCGGGCTCTCTGCTCAGTGGGGAGCCTGCTTCCCCCTCTTTCTCTGCCTGCCTCTCTGCCTATTTGTGATCTCTCTGTCAAATAAATAAATAAAATCTTAAAAAAATTCACCTATGGAATTCTAAATATTGATATTAAAAGTCTAACTTCAGTATTCACAGAATACACACAAAGAAAGCAGAACACAGCAGTGATTCCTCAATCATAGCTCTGCATTAGACAGAGCATTACTGTCATTCTTTTGTGCCTCCTCCATAGTGAGTAATAACCATGAGGAGGTGGGGGCACACAGTGCTCTACGTGTATTCTTATCTTTATTGCTTACTTTGTGTTTTGTATCAGAAGACAAAAGCTGTTATAGAGGCTGGGATATTTCCAAAACTGCACAGATGATCTGAATCACCCAGTATAATTCTCATTGAATACCAAATTGGTAAATACACCTTGATAATGAAAAAATTCTGCCCTTTTTTCTTTAGCAACTGTTGTTGTGTTGGTAAGGACAGAAATTGTTCTTTTAAAAAAAGATTTTAATTAATTAATTAGTTAATTAATTAGAGAGAGCGAGTGCACGCATGTGAGTGTGGGGAGGAGCAGAGTGTGGGAAGGGCAGAGGGAGTGGGACAAGCAGACTCCATGCTAAGCACAGAGCCTGACACGGAGCTTGATCCCATGACCCTGAGACCATGACCCAGGCGGAAATCAAGAGTCAGACACTCAACCGAATGAGCCACACAGATGCCCCAAAAATTGTTCTTTTTTCAACCTCTTCATATTTCAGCAAAGAGCAAAAAACAGGACAACCCTTCCTAATGAAATACCTGGTCTCATCTTTTTTTTTTTTTTTTTTTTTTTTAAAGATTTTATTTATTTATTTGACAGAGAGAAACACAGCAAGAGAGGGAACACAAGCAGAGGGACTGAGAGAGGGAGAAGCAGGCTTCCCGCCCAGCAGGAAGCCTGATGTGGGGCTCGATACCGGGTCTCCAGGATCATGACTTGAGCCAAAAGCAGTTGCTTAACCAACTGAGCCACCCAGGCGCCCCTTGACCTCATCTTTATAGTGGTTACTCTTTAGGAACAGCAGGGTGGGGGTAGTAACTAGAAGAGGATTTAAGGGGAGTATCCGGGCAGCTGATAACGATCTCAAACTGGGTGCTGTTCAGCTGTGAAAATTCATCAAGCTGTAGGTTAAGTAAGTGCATGTTTTGGATGTATAGTATACTTCAATAAAAACTTAAAGAAAAAGGCTATCCATATAACTGTATTTAATTTTTTTTTTTTTAAACACTACCTTGTAAATGAAAGCAGTTACTACCTACAGACAAATTCAAATCCGTAACTTTCTGCTGGAATTGTCCTCTAGACTCAAACTCTAGTAAGCGGTAAATTCAAATTTCAAATGGAGTAGAGCCTAATTTATGAAAACATGAAATTTTGCTATAAGGCTGGACTTCCTCCTTACAACAAAGTCCATCATTCTTTCTTGAAAATGTTCTCAGTTTGACTAAGCTTCCTGGTAGGAATAATCTAATAGCAACATTTTGGAGAAAAAGTTTGGTATTATAGAAGATGCAATGTACTAGGAAGCAGGATCTGGGTTCTAGTTCTAGTTTTGCTAATTTCTTAGTATGTGACATTAGACAAGTCAACTTTTTTTCTGGTAATTACAGATGACTTTTCTTTCACTGGAATAATATAAAAAAATGAGTAAATAACTAAAAATATGGTAATAATATATATACCTTCAGTTAATGCACACTGACAAAAATAACAATACACATATACAAGGAAGCCATGAAAAACCCGTGTTCCAGTTCCTATTTTGTCTCTAAATAGCTGAGATAATTTAGACAAAGTTCAATGAACCATACACTCTGAGATCCCTTTCTATGTACGAAAAAAGAAGGAATAGGACTAGAAGTTCCCTAATGTCTTTCCTACTTTATAATTCTATGGCTTAAAAAAAATATTTCATTTATTTATTTGTCAGAGAGGAAGAGAGAGAGATGGAGAGCACAAGCAGGGGGAATGGCAGAGGGAGGAAGAAGCAGGCTCCCCACCAGGCAAGGAGTCCAATGCAGGGATCATGACCTGAGCAGAAGACAGACACTTAAATGACTGAGCCACCCAGAGCTCCCCAATTCTATGGCTTTTAAAAATGAACCAATCAGGGTGCCTGAGTGGCTCAGTTAGTTAAGCATCTCATTCTTGTTTTTGGCTCAGGTCATTATCTCAGGGTAGTGAGATCAAACCATGTGCTGGGCTCTGTGCTCAGCAAGGAGTCTGCTTGAGATTCTCTCCCTCTCTCTCTCTCCTGCTTCTCTGGCTCATGTGTGCTCTCAAATAAGTAAACAAATCATAAAAAAAAAAAAATCAACCATCAAAGGTTTTAAATCAATGTTCCTTGTCACAGGACATTTCTTTGGTCAGAACTATTCCTATGGAATTTTTTTTTTTTTTTTAATAAAAGATTTTATTTGACAGCGAGAAACACAGCTAGAGAGGGAACACAAGCAGGCGGAGCGAGAGAGGGAGAAGCAGGCTTCCCGCCGAGCAGGGAGCCCAATGTGGGATTCAATCCCGGCTCTCCGGGAGCATCACCTGAGCCTAGGCAGTCGCCCAACCAACTGAGCCACCCAGGCGTCCCTCCTATGGAATTTAAAGTGATACTACATCGAAGAGGCTGCTGGAGAGTCATTCTGCAACTTGTAGTTGACAGTACCATCATTTAACTTTTATTTTGCGCTCCTATTAGGCAAAGAACTTAAAGTTCTGTTCATAACTTGATACTCAAATCCTCTGACAAACTCAAGCCTTTTGTCACCAAATTAATTACAAATAAGATCAACTCAAGAGTGCACATATTCCAAGGGTCAAGCCTGTATTTTTTGTATTTTTTATTTTTCATAAGCTATTAGCACAGTGCTAAAAATAAAATAATTTTTATTACTTCGTAAATGACAAAGGGAGCCAAACTGTATTTAGAGACTTAGCCAATAAGTATTTTCTACTAGGTTCAGGGCCTAATGGTTAACATCTGGGGGTAGGAGTCGGGGGAAATCAAGCCCTTCTCTGTTCCCCTGCCCACTTAAATTTATAATTTAGCTGTATTAAAAAAACAAAAGGGAAAGTTAACAAAATACGTGTGTTGCTTCCTAAGGGCTGAGTGTCTTATAATTTTATGTGCTTTGAAGTTCTCAGTAGGGAGATCACATTGGTAAGGCCTGAAACACCCACAAAATAGGAACCTAATTCTAATTTGTTTTAATAAAATCTCGTGGCTGGTAGCTACCAACCTGCCAACTTTACTATTTGGTACAAACTTTCCACAGAGCAGGAACTGTACAAGGATATATGCACAAGTCACTGTCATATCATCTGACCACAGACTACATATGTGAACTCTTTTCTTTCAACATACTGGCTATTTATTACCTGCTGTTTCTTTACTAAATATTTCGTGTAACCTCAACATTAAATCCTATCAATAAATCAGATGCTTTCATCTGGTGTCATGTTTCTAATCTAGCTTTACTAGAAAAGGAAAAAATACAATATATTTATATAGGCAGAAACACTGTTCTAGGCACATAGGGTCCATCAGAGAGGGACTGTGAAGAGGCCATAACCCCCTGATAGAATTGTGAATTTATGATTCTCACTGGGTAAATGCCATAGGACTAACGTATGATGAAGGAATTAAGAATATACCCCCGCTGAGCTCCCTTGTATTCTTTACCAAAAGACTAAAGAATCTGAGCAGTACCCTGAATTTCCAAGTACCTACTGATTGTTTTCAATCAAATATACCACAAATACCTCAATCAACATACAGCAGTCCACACAGAGGAATAAGGGGAACCCCTTTCCTACACTACTTCTCCCACCACAACAGTTCCTTTATATAACGCAGGAAACTCACATCTTTCTTTAGTCGTTCTATCCCCTCATCCTCCACGTCCTATCTGCCACCAAATCAAGTGAAATCCTTAAATTTTATTTGTTTCCATTGCCTGTTTCAGGCCCCAATGCCCTCTCACTGGAAATAATACTGACTCCTTAAATAATCACTCTTTTCCTTTTGCCTTCATTTTGCTATGATAGTGAGAATAACATGGGCTTGGTATCAGAAATACTTAAATTCCAATTCCAGAACAGCCATTTAATAATACAGTGGCAATCGCTGAATCTCTGTGAGGCTTAACTGCATTACCCATAAAATGGTATCTGTTCCATCTTATTCATGCATGCTGGGGGAAGCTGGTGGTATGGTAGAGTAGAATACTGTACTATAGTCACTGAAATCTAAATGCATTAGCAGAAATTGCCTTTGGATCAGAACCAGGAATTGGCTCCCCTAGCTGTAGTTCGGGTTCTTATTTGTAAAAAAGGGAAGGGAACTCAGGCCTAAATATTCATCCCAAATAATAAAAAGTGAGTTGGGTATTAAACCTAGAAAGCTGGTTGTATTCAGAGTCCTGACCTCCAGATCATCTCACCAGTTTTTTAAAGAGCTGATGGTGCACAGAACACTTAGCCACTTGTCCCTCAGCTGCAGCAAGGGCAGTACCTTCCAGGGAAAACGGACTTACACCAAAGAGCTTATTCTAAATGCATCTTAAAACTTCATTTATTTTATGATGTTCACTTGTTAAAAAAGGCATTATACTTAGAATGGGATATTAGCAGTTTCATGAGGTTCAGAGAAAATTTTGCCAGTGAACATAAATACTGGGAGCTTAATGCAGAGCTTTACCCAGTTGATTACCATAAAGACCAAAACAGATTGTGAGGGCTATAAACTCAAAGAACATAAAAAAAATTCTTAAGTTTCTCAGTCTGTAACCGTTCCAATGCTAACACACTCTTCAGTAAAGTATTAAGAAATGATACATTTTTATTATTTTTTTTCTTAAGATTTTATTTATTTAACAGAAAGAGATCACAAGCAGGCAGAGAGGCAGGCAGAGAGAGAGGAGGAAGTAGGCTCCCTGTCGAGCAGAGAAGAGAGCCCAAGCAGAGAGGAGAGCCCCATGCGGGCCTCGATCCCAGAACCCTGAGATCATGACCTGAGCCGAAGGCAGAGGCTTTAACCCACTGAGCCACCCATGCGCCCAAGAAATGATACATTTTTAAATACATTAGCTTAGACATTCAGTCCCTGCAAGAGTACAATAAAACCAGAATATTCTATGTTTACTTTAATTTTTAGCAAGTAGCTCTAAAAGGACAAAAGAATCCTTCTAAGTAATGACTGGAATGTAAATATTTGCTGAAAGCAAAATTTTGCACATTAATCCTTGTCTAAACATATAACACACATAAAATGTATGCATAAATACAAAAAATTTTAAAGTCACAGTTAATAAATGAATAATGGGGGGCGCCTGGGTGGCTCAGTTGGTTAAGCGACTGCCTTCGGCTCAGGTCATGATCCCGGAGACCCAGGATCGAGTCCCACATCGGGCTCCCTGCTTGGTGGGAAGCCTGCTTCTCCCTCTCTCACTCCCCCTGCTTGTGTTCCCTCTCTGGCTGTGTTTCTCTCTGTCAAATAAATAAAATCTTTAAAAAAAAAAAATGAATAATGGTAAAACAATTATCACCACCACTCTGAGGCTTGGAATGAATTCATGGACCTCGGTATAATTATCATTGACTGCTAACATCATAAAAATAGAAACAACCAACCTAATGTGTACTGCCAGCCCTGCCCCTCCAAAAATGAGAGACAGAGAGAGAAACCGAACCTCAGAGGGACCAAGCCTTGAGATCCAACTATCAGTTTACAGGAAATACAGAAGACCAAAAAACACATCATATTATACATAGGGATGCAGGATGCAATTAGCAAAATCCCTATTGTGCAAACTCGAGTCATAATAACCTGATTTCTTCAACAAATGAACTGCAAGGTGGAAACAAAAAGAGAGAGGGGAGGAAAGGCAAGAGATGGCGAGAGAGTAAAACAATAAACCAAATCTTTACTAACAGTCCATAGGGTTTTCTTTCACTTACTTTAAATAACTTGAATCTTAGCTCTTCTTTCTTTCTTTCTTTCTTTTTTTTTTTTTTTAAGATTTTATTTATTTGACAGAGAGAAACACAGCCAGAGAGGGAACACAAGCAGCGGGAATGAGAGAGGGAGAAGCAGGCTTCCCGCTGAGCAGGCAGCCTGATGCGGGACTAGATCCTGGGACTCCGGGATTATGACCCGAGCTGAAGGCAGAGGCTTACCCACTGAGCCACCCGGGCGCCCCTCTTTTTTCTTTTAAAGATTTTATTTATTTGACAAACAGAAAGAGGGGGAAGCAGGTTCCCGTGAGCAGAGAACCCGATGTGGGGCTGGATCCCAGGACCCTGAGATCATGACCTAAGCCAAAGGTAGACACTCAACTGACTGAGCCACCCAGGGGCCCTAAATCTTAGCTTGTCTATATAAGTAATTATCTCTTACATAACATCACAAAATAATTCCTGTCATTTGATATAATTCCCTAGATCAGCATTTATAATAAAGTATTTAAATGTCTAATCCCTGATTAGCAATATAAACTTATCTCTGTGTCTCCATGAAGATATTTATTTATCTTAAAAATAGATATCACTAAGGGGGGCGTGTGTGAGCAAGGGGAGGGGCAGGGAGAGGGAAAAGCAGGCTCCCCACTGGGCGTGGAGCCAATGTGGAGCTCAAACTCCCCAGGATCCCAGACAAGGAGTGGAACCAAAACCAAGACTTTGACACTCAACCTGAGTCACTCAGGCACCACTCCCTGAACATATTTAGAAAAACAAATGTCTAGAAATGACCAAGTCACAGGAAAATAGTGGATTTTGTTTTATTGAGTAGGGGGAGGTAGATAGCAAGGAACTGAATACTTTGGAAACCACTGTATTAGCATAAATGTGTTATACGTGACAGTTTTTTCACATGTTTATGTTTTGCTATGTTAAATTTAAAAGTATATTTACTCAATTAATAAATGTGCTAGCTACATTTGTTTTTAATAATAGAGCTACAGGTGGTGAGAACTCTAAGAACTTTTCTTGTTCTCCTTTATTTTTTGGCTAGTTTATAAAAATAAAAAGGTGAATATCATTAGGTTAAAAAGTGGGGAGAGGGGTGCCTGGGTAGTTCAGTCGGTAAAGCATCTATCTTTGGCTCAGGTCATTTTCTCAGGGTCCTAAGATGGAGCCAACACCTCCTCCACTCCCCAACCAGGCTGCTTCTCCCTCTCCCTCTGCAGCTTCCTGTCTGTCAAATGGATAAATAAATGGATAAATAAAATAAAAATTTTTAAAAAGCAGGCAGAGATATATTTTTTGAATTTTATTTTCATTACAATATAAGAGATGATCAAATATTCATTATCAGGAAAATAACTGAGAAAGAAGAAGCACTTTTGTTTTCCCAGCATACTTTTATTCCATGAACCTCTGTATCCCAAGCTGCTGCTATTTGTGGATTTTCACTTTATCAATTCAGAGATATCTACTACATGTGAAGTATCATAGAGAAAACAAAACAAAATTACACAGATCCTGCCCTAAATCATACAAATTTAGTCCTACCTTTAATATATATACGAATCCTTTTACTAGACTTCAGATAATTAAAATATATAATAGATATCTAATAGATAATTAAAATAATTTAAAATATTAAAATTAATTTAGATAATTAAAAATAGCTATAATTCTAGGTAAGCTTTTGCTTTATGTCCACATTGTTTCTTTCAGGTGCTACCAAAATAGGGCAAAAATATCTCAAGGATGAGAAGAAAGTGATTTCATAAGACAAAGAATTCTAATTCACCATAATAAGAAACACGGCTCTTAAAAATATCAAATTGTATTCCTCAACCTAGAGAAATCTATAATATTCAAATCTATAATATTCAAAAAGTTATAGTATTATTAGCACATTCCCACCACTCCTTAAAATGAACAAATCAGGGAAAAGTCTTACAGTATGAATGAAATGCTATATACTTGTAGATTATTAAAGTATTAATACTTCCTTGATTTTATAAAAGTGAATATAAATATACTTCAATTATCAGAAAGTTTAATTCATTTCTGGTCTTTAAATAAGTGTCCTGATGATAAAAGTCTACTTCTAATAGCTGATTACAGTGATCAGTGAAGACTTGCAGAGCTGAGCAAATATACATCAAATATTTGGGTTTTTTATGATCAACTCTAATACAAGAATTCCTTTGATATTTCATGACATCAAGTTGTACTATAGAGTTTCACTGATATTTTTTAAAAAACTTATTCTTTTGCTCTTGACAAGAGTGGATACAGTCATAAGCAGTTTCTCTGGCAATACAACCTAGCAAAAACCGTCAGAATGAACTTTTATAGAACTCTGCAATCTAGTCAAAAATTTACAACAACCAGGGGTCAGCTTAATGAAGCACTGTTGTAAGAGAATGCTGTGATACTGTAAACTGCCCATCTACCAGCCCTACTCCCTGGACTGGTGGTGTCAGTGGAAAGGAAGACTGTGTCCTCGTACATTTGTTAATGAGAGGGAGTAAGACTGACTTTATTCTCACAGAATCGGGATTTAGTTGTGTTTCAAGCTGTCTGGTGGCTCCTTGAAGCACCAGTGCAACAGCCTACCTTTGTTTCACCAAACTTAGAGAACTCCCAGGCCTGGAGCAACCTGCCAGGTACATTTGCTGAAAACACTTAAAGGCAAAAGTACTGGCCATGGGAGGCTGGGGTGAGGATTAATAGTTAAGCTAGGCAATAAACAGACTGAGAAGCTTGGAATGAAAGAGGCTGGGAGAGGAGATATGTGGGGTTAATAAGGGCTTTAAAAGCTGCTGTATATACTGAGGGAATTGAGAATACCACATGCGTACTCAGGGTTAGACACATGCTCAGGAAAGGCCTGAGAAGACTCTAAACTTTCATTTCAGGCTCTGCACAAGCAGGAAGCAAAGGCTAAGGCAGAGTAACTTGGCTAAGTAAAAAGAGCGTCTGAACACAGCACCGATTTGCAAAGATTGGGAGTGTCTTTTTCCTTTTCCCTTTCCTTTTTCCTTTTCCTGGCTCCAGGCACTTAAGGAAACTGTCAAAAAACACGAGCTGACCATTAAGCTAATGTAATACAGACTTCAGTGGCCACTCATGAGAAAGCCTACAGCCTTTATAAAACTACTTTTAAAAGTCTCCAAACAATCCACAACCAGCAGCAATAAAAAAACCCTGGGGCTGGGGAGTGGAATCTGATTTCCTTTGTTGCCACACTGTAATATCCAAAACATCCAGTTTTCAACAAAAAATTAAGAGTCATGCAAAGAAATAAGGATATACATACAGGCCATTCACAAGAAAAAAAGAAATTAATAGACTCAGTCCCCAAGTAAGCCCAGGTATTGGACTTAAACTATCTTAAATCTACTTTAAAAAAAAAAAAGGCAAATAACTAAACAAAACAGGAGAACAACGCCTCATCAACTCAAGAAAATCAACAAAAATCTCACACACACACACACACACACACACACACAAGTTCTGGAACTGGAAAGTATAAGTGAAATGAAAAGTTGACTAGAGAGAGTTCAATAGCAGAACTGGGCAGGCAGAAGAATCAAGTTGGGTAAAGTGACAATATTAAATTAGATTAATTGATGATTATGTTAGGTGGACTGAGATGATCTGAGGAGCAGAAAGAAAAGAATTTTGAAAGAGACTAGTGATCAAAGACGACAAAGACTTCTAGTAGGAGACATACAATCAAAATAAATGATAAACTCAGTAAAAAGGTAGAGTACTAAGGAGAACAAGAAAAGGAAATCACGGTAAGGGGTACTGGAAGAGACAAGAAGAGGAAGGTTTAACAGTACTAATTACAATAGTCAGGGTAGGTTTCAATGATAACATGATATTTAAGCAAAGACAAGAAGGCAGTAAGAAAGCAAGTCAAGTGGTTATGTAGGGGAAGAGTGTATTATGTATTAGGTAGAGGAAATAGCTCATGCAAAAGCCCAATGATAAAACAATGCCAGGCATGTTTGATGAGCAGCAGAAGCCAGTGGTTTGAGTGTAGTGAAGAAGGGGAAAAAGAGTTGAAACAATGGCCAAACCATAAAGGCTTTATAGGAACTTTATAGACCGGGGGTTACTGGTATTTTGCCTTTTACTATGAGTGAAATAAAGGGCTACTGGAGGAGTCTAAGTAAAGGAATGACATGATCTGCCTTGTTTATGAAGGGTTATTTTGACTGCTTTATTGAGACCATAGGGCAAAGGCAGAAGAAAGAGGACTGGTTAAGAGGCTACCTAGAGGGCGCCTGGGTGGCTCAGTGGGTTAAAGCCTCTGCCTTCGGCTCAGGTCATGATCTGAGGGTCCTGGAATAGAGGCCCACATTGGGCTCTCTGCTCAGCAGGGAACCTGCTTCCTCCTCTCTCTCTCTGCCTGCCTCTCTGCTTACTTGTGATCTCTCTCTCTGTTAATAAATAAATACAATCTTAAGGAAAAAAAAAAAGAGGCTACCTAGAAATCCAGCCAAGATAGGTAGGTAAGATGGTAGCAGTAGATGTAGGGGGAAAATTTGGTATATATGGATTTGGTACATGTACTGAAGGTAGAATCAACAAAATTTCCCGATGGGAAAAATGTAGAATGTGAGATAAAGAGACTGGAAAGATGCAACTGCCTTCACCTGAGATAAAGAAACCAATATAGAGAGCAGATCTGGAGGGAGACAGCATAAATTCAGTCTTAGACAATCTGAGTTTGAGATGTTTTTTAGACATCTAAGGGAAATATTGAGTAGGTGATTGAACAGGAGTCTGGAGTCTAGGCTAGAGATATAAATTAGGGAGTTTCAGTACATAGATGGTATTTAAAGCCATGAAAGTATATAAGACACCAAGTACAGACAGGGGAGAGAAGAGATACAGAATGAACCCCCAAGGAGGTTGAAAATTAAGAGGCTGTAAAAAAAAAAAAAAGAAAAAGAAAATTAAGAGGCTGAGATGAAACAGAACAAGGAGGCTATAAAGGAATAGACAGGCAGGAGAACATCCATTAGAGTGTGATCTAGTGGAAGCCAAGTGAAGAAGCTATTTTACGGAGGGGAAATCATCAACTGAGTCAATTGCAGCTGTGAAATCGGCAAAGCAGGTTCTGTCACCTTATTACAAATGAAGAAATCAAAGCTTAGGGAAAGGTCTCCTAACCCTTAGGGATTCTGCCTGCCTACTTTTATGACCATGAATCATAGCCATTACACTGGAAAGAGTTTTAGTTTTAGGGGCTTTCTTCAACAGGTTAATGAAAACCATGGGTGAATGGAGAAAGACAATAAAGAGGGAGATGAAGTCAATAGAGGACAGGAACCTGGGAGGTATCTGCATAATAAGAGGGTAGAGTAAGAGTCAGAAAAGATTCTTTAAGAAAGACAGGGAACCAGGATGGGATGTCTCCGAAGGCAGGAAAAGGTGTAATCTTTAAGAAGAAATGCTTAGCCAACAGTGCTGAATATTGCAAACAATTTATAACTGCTGTTAATAACAGACTTTCTAAGAATTGTTTCAGAAGAATGTTGGAGATAAAAATCTGATTATAAGGATTATGGACTGGGTGGGTGATGAGAAGAGAAACAGGCAATTCCTTAAAGAAGTCTGATGATGAAGGAAAGAGAATCAAGGGATAACGAAATGCTTAGTTTTCATTAACTAGAAACCTGAGCATAACTGCAAGAAAGAAGTTAGAACTGAGGAACTGAATATTCAAGGCATGGATTCTATGTGTGAAAAAGAGATCTTATTCAGTAAAATTACAAAGAATATAATACAGAATTGGGATCAAGAACTTAAGTGGAAGTTGTGGAAAAGTGTAATGTCAATATGATCCCAAAGGATAGGATAGATGAAAAGATATTTCGAAAAGATAAAAGGTGGTAACACTTTCAGACTGGTCTAAATCTTTCATTAAAAGATAGGTAAAATCAGTCATCAGGGTAGAGTGAGCAGAGTCTAAGAAGAATGAGTAAAAAAGGAATGGAAAGAAAAAAAAAAGCCAAAAACTATTTGAGTTGCGCTGTGGGACCTGTTAAAATGAGCTAGGTTTAGCTACCAGTCTGTATTATAATGATCAATATACTTGCTTGTATCCACCCAGGAGATAAATTACACAAGGGCATAGAAAATGATTCTCTTGTTCATCACTATATTGCCACAAACAAACAAAATCAATGAATACTTCACAAATAAATGAATATGTGAACTCAATCTCTACATTGCCAAAAATCCCTTAATGGCTAGTGTTTGATAGATAATTATGACTGACAGGTAAAAAATGTTCTTGGTTGGGGACACCTAGGTGGCTCAGTTAAGCATCTGCCTTTGGCTCAGATCATGATCCCACAGTCCTGGGATCAAGCCTCACATCACGCTTCACGCTCCTGGCTTAGCGGGGAGCCTGCTTCTCCTTCTTCCTCTGCCGCTGCTCCCCCTGCCTGTGCTCCCTCTCTCTTTCCTTGTCAAATCAATCAATCAATCAATCAATCAAACCTTAAAAAAAGGTAAAGAAAAAAAATTGTTCTTGGTTGATATTTGTCTTTTTAGACCTATAAATTAGACTGCCCCCATTTTTTTTTTTTGAAGATTTTATTTATTTATTTGACAGAGAGAAACACAGCCAGAGAGGAAACACAAGCAGAGGGACTGAGAGAGGGAGAAGCAGGCTTCGTGCCAAGCAGGAATCCCGATGTGGGGCTCGATCCTGGGGTCTCCAGGATCATGACCTGAGCTGAAAAAGCAACGGCTTAACCAACTGAGCCACCCAGGCGCCCCTAGACTGCCCTTTTAAGTCGAAGGTAGAATATGTCCAATAAATTAAAAAGGCATTAGGGACAAAAGTCATTATTTTGGAAAAAAATGCAGGGATTAAGTTTTTTGGTAATGTTCAGATTAGAGTGTGAGTTTGAACTTCAAGCTACTTTAGTAAGAATTTATCTGGAGTTCTTTGTAAATGAAATATTTTACATAAATGAAGTTTCCAGATAATTCTACTATTAAGAATCATAGTTTCATATGTATTTATTATTTTGGATGGCAATCTTTTAAATAATGCATTTCATGTATTCCTGCCATCCAAAACAGAGCCAAATAAAAATTATTTAATCTTTTCTTAAATTGACAGTCCTCTGCTATCAATTATTGTATCACATAAAATTGTGACGGCCTGGATCTATTCTGAGCGGACCTACATGCCTATACTTTTTACTTCCTGTTTCTTCTGTGGCCCCCGTTTGCTATTATCAAAGTGCTTGTCCACCTGGTTAATCTGTCAGTCTACTCTGGAGTAAACAAGGAAATGTGTTTGTTAAAACCATCTCGAAGTGAATTTATCATTAAACATTCTTTTGTACTATTTAGATTTACCACCATGTGCAAATGGTATTTTTATTAAAGAGGGGAGAGAGACATGTTCCTATGAGTGGGTGTCAAGAGATCTGGAGTGGGGACTTAGAGGCTGCCTTCCACCTAACATGCATGAAGTTTTAGAGCACAGTTTAGTTATTTGCCAACTGAAAGACTTGTCTACTTTTTCATCTATTTATTATTATTTTGCTTTCTTTCTGATTCTCAGCTATGCTTTATTTTTTTAAATTAACGTATAATGAATTATTTCTTTCAGGGGTACATTTCTGTGATTCATTAGTCTTAACACAATACACAGCACTCACCACAACACATAATCTTCCCAATGTCTATCACCCAGCCATAGCACAAAGTTGCCAAATAAGTAGTTTGTTTTTTTTTTAAAGATTTTATTTATTTATTTTACAAAGAGAGAGAGCACAAGTAGGCAGAGAGGCAGGCAGAGAGGGAGGAGACAGGCTCCCTGCTGAGCAGAGAGTGGGAAGCGGCCCTGAGGGTCCTGGGATCGTGACCTGAGCCAAAGGCAGAGGCTTAACCCTCTGAGCCACCCACGTGCCCCAAACAAGTAGTTTTAACTAGCTGTGTTCCTTAGCCATTAAACTAATTTGAAAATAGAAAAACCACCAATTTTAACTACTTAGAATTAAGATTTTTAAAAAAGTAAGTGAGGAGACCTGGGTGGCTCAGTTGGTTAAGCATCTGCCTTCAGCTCACATCATGATCTTAGGGTCTTGGGATCAAACCCCATGTCGGCTCCTTGTTCAGTGCTCCTTGTTCAGCGGGAAGCCCGCTTTTCCCTCTTCTTTTGCCCCTCCCCCTTCTTGTGCTCACTCACTCTCTCTTCCTCTCAAATAAATAAAATCTTTAAAAAAAGTGAACATGGGTGAGGGGGTTAGTACTGGTAAAGTTTATAATAATAATAATGGTCAGCATTTTTATAATGTAGTCCATGACTATTTAAAATTGTTTTTATCTATAAAAACAAATCCATATATTAATTGAATATACTAGTACTACTTTCAATCTGACAGTATTTGTTTTGCAGACTTCTATCTGCCTGCATGTGTACAGGTGCTAAACTGTGATTCACAACAAAGCAGTATTTCAGAATACTTCTATATTCCTGAACAGAATCCTGACATATTAAAATTCTTTGATTGTTCTTGAGTATTGTACGTTTTCACCCAAAATTCAGCAAATTGTTTTCTCTAAAATACTGAATTTTGAAGGGTTCAATAGAACTAAAATGAACCAAGTATTTTCCAATAACTTTCACACAAGCTAAGAATATAAATTTAAACAGAAAAAGGGCATAAATGTTATTGCTGATCTAGAATGAAATACTTTAAAAATGAGTGATCTATGTTCTTTTAAAAAGGAAACTTTGAGAATGCTCAAATTCTTTTTTTTTAAGAGAATTTTTTATTTTATTTATTTGACAGAGAGAAACAGAGCCAGAGCCAGAGAGGGAACACAAGCAAGAGGAGTAAGAGAGGGAGAAGCAGGCTTCCCGCCAAGCAGGCAGCCCGATGTGAGGCTTGAACCTGGGTCTCCGGGATCATGACCTGAGCTGAAGGCAGTCGCTTAACCAACTGAGCCACCCAGGCGCCCCAAGAATGCTCAAGTTCTAATGCTAAGCTAGTCCTACGGTCTAGAAAAAACTTAAGATAGCATAGCTGTTAAAATTTTTACACCAATTTTCTGAAATAAGGCAGAAATATATTTTCATTACACACTGTATATGTATGTATCACTGCCAGTGAACCAACCCCCTCAATCCAGAGGCCATCTGTTTGAAAACAAGCAATGAAAGTTTCTGCTAAAACCTATGCATACAACGTAGAATTCAGACCTTTCTGCGCTCTTCTATATATGGTTGCAACCAGAGAGAATTGTGTTCCACAGCAAACACATAAATGCTGAATAAGAATCTTGTTCTGAAATTAGAACTCTGGAAATCACTATAAGGCTCTTATAGAAATATATAGAAGAGCACACTCTTCACAGAATGGAAGCTCTAGATTCTCTAGACTATCTTATTTTTTTCAAATAGAAAAACAGCTCAGTGTTAATCCAAAACAAAACTATCTTAAGCTAAAATGACAGAGTTTATTTCAGTCCCTCTAATATCAAAGCTCTTAAAAATACAACATGAATAGGGTCATGAACTGGTTCGACATACTTAACTGGTAGTTTTATGAATTATAATGAATGCTGCTGCTTTCTAAAAATGAATGTATCAAAGAGGAAATAACCTCCTTGGCATGCTTGCAGCTATACAACACATTTGTTTCATTGCTTTCAAGCGCCAGTGCGCCAGTGCGGGAGGCTCTGAGTAAGTCAGAGGCTTCAGGCAGGACTTCAGTCAGAACAGCAAGCAGGTCTACTGAACAGATCGGATGACATGCTTGGGAGATCAACAAGAAGATGTAAGTATTTTACAAATAAATATAGAACTAATCTAAAGATTTTTTTCCTTTCTTCAAAAAAACTGCTACCATATCTCTCATTTCTATTCAGTGGCTAAAAACCAAAATGAAAATTTACCAACATTACAGGAGAGATATTTAATATAGGATTAACAGATTTTATTTATTTATTTGAGAGGGAGAGAGACAAAGGGCATAGTGGAGATGCAGCCTCCCTGCTCGGCAGGGAGCCCTGACACAGGGTTCAATCCCAGAATCCTGGGACCCTGACCTAAGCCGAAGGCAGATGCTTAACTGACTGAGCCACCCAGGCATCTCAGGATTTACAGATTTTATGAATAAATGGTTTAACCTTCCTTTTAGCTTATCCTACTTCCCAAGGAAACTGGGGGAGGTTAAAGAAAAAAATGACTACTTAAAACAAAAAAAAAGAACTGTTTCAAATTTGGCATGTGTGATAAATTTGGAAAATACAGTGGCAGTAATAGGCTTTCTCTGAAAGATGAAGTTATTAAAAACAATTATTTGGATCCTAATAGCTATTTTTTTTCCTTCTCTCAAACTAAATGAGTTTTAAAATGTTGCATAAAAATGGCAATTATATCAGTATTAAGAGAAACCTGATCAGAAAAACCCAATTACAAATAAGTATTCCTAGCTGGTAAATCATGTAAGGACCTTAGTTGGGATTGAAGAATTTCTAGGTGGGTAACCAGTGTGTACCAAAAAGTTCTATTCAGAACTATTTAGTGCTTTAATGTTTCTATTCTTCTGTACATATTCTAAGGTAAAGGAAAAAAGACATTCAAGAGTCAGGAAACATCTAGCCCTTTCTTTTTTTTAATAACCACTGAAAAAATTAATGCATCTCCTGTTTCGTGACCTGAGGCATATCAGAAACTTGATCGTGGAAAAAGGTTGCATTGTCACAAATGCACAAGAGACCTACTGAGATGGGAAGGGCTTCTAAGTTCAAGAGTTTTTTTGTTTTTTGAAAATAGCAAAATAAAATAATACAATCCACATATTTTAAATCTAGGGGTAATTCTTCTTGGAACTCACTGGCATTCAAATTCAAACGGGAGACTACTGCTACAGCAGAGACAGGAGAGAAACTAAATAACAATCTTTCTTTCACAGCTATCAGTTTCTTTCACTAAGCCTTCAGAAATCTGAGCTTCTGCAGAAGACTAAACCCTTGGGCCTTACCTACAGAAATGGACAGAAGCTTGTACACTCTCATCTTCCAGAACCCCAACAACTTTTTTAAAGGAAGGAGTCAACTTCGTCTTTGAGTATTTGGCCTGCGTACAATGCCTTTAAAAAGCAGATGACCAGCTTAGCTACCCACCATGCAGACCATTGTTCAGAACTGGATCACATCACACAAAAACAGCGAATGGCTCTCTCTTACAGAATATCAGAACAGAGCACAATTCCTGGGCACATTTTGCAGAGCTCTTTTTATCACTTAATCTTTGCTAACTGGTCTGGATTACAGACAGAATTGATACCAGAGGAAATGAAACAGATTGGTGAGCAACAGGGAAACAAACCACGCTGGGCAGCTCTTCTGATCCTCCTGGTGATAATCCCCACAATTGGTGGGAACATCCTGGTTATTCTGGCTGTTTCACTGGAGAAAAAGCTGCAGTATGCTACCAATTATTTTCTAATGTCCCTGGCAGTGGCTGATTTGCTGGTTGGATTGTTTGTGATGCCCACTGCCCTCTTGACAATAATGTTTGGTAAGTATTTCACTTTGTTCCTGGCATCAAAACACAGAACTGTGATATACTATCAGAGAAATGGATACTCAGTCTCTAAAGATGGACCTGGACCATTTAAAGAACAGTGAGTAAACAGTCTGTCGTTTCCATCATTTTCTTCGGTTGATAATTAGTTTTAAAGAGCAAAAAATAATTTCTTAGAAACAATTCTACTCCTTCCCCAGCCATCTAATAAAAGTCTAATCAGCCATCTCATCACTTAAAAGGTCATCCAAGTTAGCAACACTCACAGATTCTGCATTCAACACCTAAAAATAATAGTGAAGAATGGACCTATATTTTAACTTTCCCATTATTAATCTTTTTTTTTTCCTCAACAAAGAAACAGCAAGGACGATTCTGTGAGTTAGTTATATGCTGGGTTATTAATTAATGATAAAATCTTCGAATCACTCAATTCCAATTTGAACCCCTAAACACCAATTTAAAATTGGAATTGTTCTAAAAGTTCTTGTTATATTTATCATTTGTGTACTTTAGCCTTAAACATAATTCTTACACATGTGTCACGTTAAGAAAATATTATGTTTAGTTGCTAAAGGAAATGGTCTGGCTCACAGTGTCCTAAGAAATGATTCATCTGTTTAATTTTTATGATTTCTAACGATCCATGTCCTTGATACATGTAAGAAAAATCTGATTTAAATAAAATTACTAAAAATTTATTAAAAATAAGCTATTAAAAGTGACCAAAAGCTCAATTATAATAATGCAGCTTGATATTAAGATATTAGTTTGTTTTAAGAAAAAAGATAATGACATTAAAATGAAATAGTTTTCATTTATGTGTATCATCTCTAGTTACAGAATTTGGGTAAATACAAATAATTCTGCTGATAAATTATTAGGGCTTCTAAGAATCAGCATTAAGAAGATACTAACTTATTCAGTGCTTGGCATAAACTGATATTCCACTCATTAAATGCTTAAGGAAAATGATTATTTGTAGCAGATAGGCCGTGGTAAAATTATGTGTATATGATGAGGATAAAAATATTTCAGGTTGTAGAATTAAAGTTTATTTAACTGGCATATATATTAAAAGGAGAATAAAAACTCCAATTTAAGCAATTATATTTAGGTTTAAATGTTACATTTTTCAGTAAGTAGAGAAAGATATCTAAATTAAGTATTTGATCTCCCAAACAGCAGATGGTGACAGGCTGAAAATTTCCATTCTAAATTAATATCTAACCGAGGCTTTAAATTCTACAGCAGGCTGAGCTGTAATAAGTAAGGTTCTATTGCTTTAATGGACTCTCTAATCATTAATAATATCTATCTATCCCCTTCTTTTATAACTTTGTAACTTTTTGAATATTTTAGTACAACACGTAACCATGGAAAATAATTAGAAATCTTACTCTAAAGGAGAACCTAAAGTATCTTGATTCCGAAAAAAGTTTAAAAGAAATAAAGTAAATGAAGATTATGTGGAAACATTTATGTATATTTGGTAAAGACTACAGATACTTGATTCAAGGCTCTTATCTCCACACACACACACACACAGTAGTAATTTATCTGTAAAATCACACTCTTTAAATTATGCTTGTGCTAGACATACAGAAAATATTACAATGCTCATCTTATATTATCATAAAATTCAATTGATACATTATTTCGAATGAGATTGAATGAGTTACACAGAACTAAATTTTAACTCTAAAGTCCATATCAAACATCCACTACATGCAAAAAACTATGCTAGATACTCAAATTATCAGCTAAATAATTAAAGAATCTTAAAGAGCTAAGTTCCATAGTATTAAAGCAATCAGATAAAACACATGGATAAAAGAGATGAAAAATAGTAGGTATTTGCAGCCGACAACTAAAGTTATATTTAAATTTAGGGGGCCCAAGACATTCTTGGCAATAAATGTTAGCAGAAAAATCCAACATATTTTAACATAAAATAGATGGAATGTCTTCCTATTTATGTCTTAAATAATTATGGTGCATGTTTTAACTACATGTCATTCTTTCAGATGCTAGTTAATTTTTAATAATAAAATAAAATCTTTCATGGTCTCAAACACTTTTACTATCAGTAACGAAGCTCTACCAGGGGATTAAACACTATTTAAAAATTGCTTTAAATTCATTATTAAAAACGTATTCTATTTCTAAGAGAAAGTGTATGAGAAAATGCATGCACTGCCCTCTAAAAAGCTTCAGAAGAGGGTGCCTGGGTGGCTCAGTCATTAAGCTTCTGCCTTTGGCTCAGGACATGATCCCAGAGTGCAGGGATGCAGCCACAAAGTGGGCTCCCTGCTTGGCGGGAAGCTTGCTTCTCCCTCTTATTCCCCCTGCTTGTGTTCCCCTGCTAGCTGTGTTTCTCTCTGTCAAATAAATAAACAAAATTTTAAAAAATAATAAAAATAAAAGGCTTCAGAAGGATGCACTCATAAACTGGAAACTGCCCATATTATGAATTAGAACTTGACTTCAAATACTAAGATTTTTATAGCCCTTCACAGGTTAACAAATACCATGACTTCTAAAATTAATGCAGTTATAAGAATTCCTGATAACTTTAAAGGCAGGAATAGATTTTGTGTATTTTTCTCTCATTATAGTAATCATCTTCCCAACTTCAAAAGTCTGTACAAACAAGTGACCCTGATTCTGTAAACATAAAAAATTAACTACCACTGAGTGGTATGAGTGCTTTTAATTATCTCAGGGAGATTAAATGAAAGTGACAAAAGAAACTTTACACTAGGGGCATCCGGGTGGCTCAGTGGGTTAAGCCTCTGCCTTCGGCTCGGGTCCTGGTTTCAGGGTCCTGGGATTGAGCCCTGCATCGGGCTCTCTGCTTAGCAGGGAGCCTTCTACCCCTTCTCTCTCTGCCTGCCTCTCTGCCTACTTGTGATCTCTGTCTCCGTGTCAAATAAATAAATAAAATCTTTGGAAAAAACATAAAAAAACAAGAAGCTTTACACTAGTTAACATTCTAATAAAATTAAGTTTTGAAAAAAGGAAAGCAGTGAGACTTTAAAAACTGACTCTTATGCTGAGGAGTATGTTATTCAACCAATGACTTATGTAATATTTGATTATATAATATTGTTTGCTTTTTTGTTTTTTAAACAGAATTTCTACTTTACCAAGATTATGATGACTGGCCTAACATGGTCTCTCAAATGAACTGTGATACCTATGGAAATTTTTCTGCCACTTCTTCCACTCTGGGAGCACTACTAACCTTTGGTTTGTAGGTCTAGTTTTGATTGTTTGTGTATAATTCCCCAAATCCACAATCATAAGTTAGTGGCTTATATAACATAAGGCTTGAAAATGCCTACTTAGAAGGCATTTAGAAATACCTGAGTAAAATGCAAAGGAAAACAAAACATCATATGCCAATATAAAAAAGACAGGATGTTCACACTTTAAGAACTTCTCTGAACTTTCCTCTCATTAAGTAAATGATCAAAAATGTAAAAGAAAATACTGTTTTTGGTCATTCATTGGTCATTACTGGTTTATTTATAACTTAAGTTTTTAATCCATTATCTCACAATTAAAGTTGAAACAGTATCTGTGGTACAACTGGAAGAGGGGGTATAAAATAAAATGGCAGAAAGACAGGAATTGGCAGCAAGACACCCCAGGCACTGAATCCTGGTTCACCTGTATTGGTTTAGACAAGTCACTGAACATATCAGTTCAGTCACCTAGTCCGTAAAATAGATATGCTAAATCTTACCACTGCAGGCATCTTGTGTGATGGTCAACTAAGGCCCGGCACCTTAAGGGCACCAATAACCCACAAGTATTAGCAGAGTATGAAAAGCGTTTATATACTTAAGGATGTGATTTAGTTTAGACATGAGTCTGACCAGGAATGAAACAGATGTATAGTAGTAAATGAAAAAGAAAATCTGTTATTTATGCAATGAAATGCTCCTCTACCCAATTCTTAAATGAGGGAGCAAAGCAATCAAAGGCACTTCTTTTTGGAAAGCGGAAATATAGGGCACCTGGGTGGCTCAGTTGTTAGGCGTCTGCCTTCAGCTCACGTCCCCTGTGTTGGGCTCCCTGCTTGCAGGAAGCCTGCTTCTCCCTCTCTCACTCCCCCTGCTTGTATGCCCTCTCTCACTGTCTCTCTTTCTGTCAAATAAATAAATAAACTCTTAAAAAGGGAAAGTGGAAGTTAAGAAAAATTCAAGAAAAAAATTTTGTAAGTATTAAATCACTTGAAACATTTAAAACACTATCTATCATATTAGACATCTAATCCCAGAATATTTTATATGTTCAAATGTAGTGGGAAAATGACAACAAAAACAAAACAGAAGTTTCGTAATAAAAACTGAAGCACTAATCTATGTCTTCCTCTTCTGAAAGATAAAGATAAAAACATAAGAATTTCTGAGAATAAAAAATGGGTACTTTGAGAACCATGTCCTTTTTGGCTATTAGGCTATTTACCTGAACTATTTACCTTAGTAAACTCTACAGGCACAGTGCTCTTGGGATAGCTTTAAAAATATAGTCATTTAAGACCCTCAAAAGGCAAATATCTTATGTCTCAGATTTATAGATTAATTTTAATTATTTTTCTGAATTAATCATATAACTCAGCTTTCCAAACTAAAAACCTGCTGAAAGAGTAAGCAGGTTTCAGATCAAATGAGTGCATCTCACCAAGAAATTCATATGGTTTCACTTGTGGAGCATAAGGAATAACATGGAGGACATTAGAAGAAGGAAAGGAAAAGCGAATTGGGGGAAATCAGAGGGGGCGACGAACCATGAGAGACTGTGGACTCTGAGAAATAAACTGAGGGTTTTGGAAGGGAGGTGATGGGTATTAAGGAGGGCACATATTGCATGGAGCACTGGGTGTGGTGCATAAACAATGAATCTTGGAACACTGAAAAAGTAAAATAAAATTTAAATTTAAATTAAAAAAACTCGGGTTTCTATATCTGTTAAAAAGAAAGCAAATAAATAAATAAATAAATAGCTAACTAAGCACAGCAACATATATGTTATTTATGTTTGCTATTTATGTATATACATACATGTAAATATATAGAGAGAGTAAAAGGCATACTTTCATGACAAATTAAAGTTAAAAACATTCTCATGCCTTCTTAAGCTCAATGGGACACATGTACTCTCGCTGTGGCAGGCAGGGCAAACACATGGGGTTTACAGTGATGACAGGAGGTAACTTTTCTAAGTACAAGGGTTTTAATGGGTAGGCTCGTTTCTAAACAGTAACAGTATTACGAACTAACATTTATTGAGTGCTTTCTCTATGCCAGACATTGCTCTAAACACTTGACATGTATTACACTTAATCTTCAAAGCAATCCTATAAAATTGGTCTCATCATCATTATCCCCATTTTACAAGAGAGGACAGAGGAATAAAGGCAGACATATGATGTGAACTCCAGAATGGACTCCAGAATTCACAGTCTTAACTTATTTTTTGACACTGCTTTCTCAAATGAAATGAGAAATTATATCAACCGTAATGGTCATAATTTGACAAAGAGCCAACATTTACATCTTAAATAACTCTATCTCAAGAGAGCCACAGAGTTTTCTCTAGGCACAAGGGAGAATCCAATATTTTTTTAAAGTTGTATTTCATACTAAATGATACAGAATACTTGGGTATTAAACAGTACTTGTACGAGTCTCTGAGATGATTGCCAGATCTCTTTCCTGAGGAAGATATTAGACCTGGGCCCATGCCTTTGAAGTTGATGACCCTTGTCTAGAGACAAATAGAAACTACTGTAAATTGAATGGCAGTTCTACCATCCCCTCTGTATGGTGGTATTTGAAGCATGCAAGTCTTCATTTTAAGCAACAAACTCTTTGTGCTATTAATATTTTTAGATAAATAATGAACTATCTATAATCCATGACTCAACAATATTTATTTTGCTCCTATAATTACCAATCTGTAATTAATTCAGACATCACAGAAGTGCCATCATTCAAACCTTACTGAAATTAAATTCCTCTTTAATTTGGGAGCAGGTATGGAAAGAGGTAGGTTTTTCAAAGAAATTTTCTGCACTTTTTGTGAGACAACAAATACTATACAATTTAAAAGTTTTCCTTCTTGGGATGCCTGAGTGGCTCAGTCGTTAAGTGTCTGCCTTCGGCGCAGGTCATGATCCCGGAGTCCCAGGACAGAGCACCACATCAGGCTCCCTGCTCAGCGGGAAACCTGCTTCTCCCTCTCTCATTCCCCTTCCTTGTGTTCCCCCTCTCTAGCTGTGTTTCTGTCTGTCAAATAAATAAGATCTAAAAAAAGAAAAAAAAGTTTTCCTTCTTTGGTCTTAGCTCTTATGAAAAAGACAAGTTTAGAGACCCAGAATGGCAGTAATTACTTTAGTTCAAGTACCTGATAACTTATTTCCCTTATTCTGATTCTTATATATATACTTTTCTTTCTATATAAATCTATAACGGTCCATTTGAAATAGTATCGTTAAGTTCTTATGGAAACAAGCTGGACATAATACATTATAACAAATAAATGAAATTACAAATCCTTAAAACAAATTAAAACTCCTAATAAAAATAACAAAGTTTTAGAATAGTTAATCTACCCCACAACAAATCAACTTAACCTTTTTTAGTTATTCTGAATAGTATGAATTGAAACTTTTCTGACCTTCAGCCTATCAAATTAATACTAACTGAAAAGACAATTTTAGAAACGAAAGTGTGTGGACTAGAGAAAAAGTCCTTTATAATCTGAGAATGTCTAGAACTATTTTTAATTTGTATAAACTCTGAGATTACCTGAACCTATTTAGGCAGACAAGATATTTTTTTTGCTTTATATAAGATTTCTATTAATTTAATGTAGTCATGTTACTTTTATGTTCATTTCATAAGCCTACTGACCAGCACCTTCATGAAACTTTCAGGTTAATAATAAAGATCTGTCTCTCTTAATCCTAAACCTCTTATCAGTCTCCTTAAATTCTCTATCATGCCTCAGTATTTCTAAAGTTAGTAATAAGTACTAAAATAATAAAATTCTAGCAATCTGCAAAAATTTTAATATCTCCTTCATGTACCAAAATTGGAGTTTTTTTTTTTTTTTAAGATTTTATTTATTCTCGAGAGAGGAAATAGTGAGAAAGAGCAGAAGAGGGGGTGAGGGGGTGAGGAGAGGGAGAAGCAGGCTCCTTGAGGTTGAATCTCAGGATCCCAGGATCATGACCTGAGCCAAAGACAGTCCCTTAACCAAATGAGCCACCCATGCGCAATTAGAGTTTATAGAATAAATTCAGTCTGTTGGAAAGTGAGCTTAACAAGACTTCATAGAAGCACTAAAGAGCTTTCTCTTTTAGCCCACAATTAGGAATATGTATGTCAAATTGTCTATTTACTGAAGACTTGTACTTTTTACATGAGTCCTATTGTGGCTTCTTGCTCATGTCTACTCGATTTATGACTAAAATTTTCCAGATCTTATTTTAAAAGCATATAACCCATTGCTAGAAAAGCTAAATAGGCAAGTTTAAAACTATGATCAGTATCTCTTGTTGTAGTTCTACATTTGAGTATTTTTCAGTCTTCTACTCAGTCCTACATGTAGAATGTCAGGACAGTTCGAATGTAGCATCATTTCAAGTGCTTTCCACTGCAAAACTCTTTCAAGCATATGTGATTATTTTCACTTACCTGAACTGTTAGTTTACTTAAGCTGAGGTCCACTGTTGCCTTTCAGTGTCCAAAGTCTTTTTCTACTTATTAACAGAAAATCTGAATATTACGACTAAGGTGGGGGGATCTAACTGACTAAGCTTCTCTCTAAAGACAGATTTCTCTGCCATACTTGATTTATTTATTTTAAGAAGTCTCCCATAAATTCCTTCTTATGAGGCATTCTGAGTACCTATCCTACAACAATGAACAAATGTAGGTGCATCTTTTAAGACCCAAACAGTAATTGCCTGTCTTCTAAAACACTGCTTCCCAAACATTAATTTGTACACTTTTGCAAAAGACATATTCAAGTCTATCTCGAAACTCGTTGCCTAAATGATAATCTGTGTGTGTGTGTGTGTGTGTGTGTGTGTGTGTGTGAGAGAGAGATGCTAACCTCTCTCCATCCCCAGGCTTCTTGAATTTAAACAGTTCGCAAATGAAGAGTTTCTTGATGCTCTGAAATCCTAAAATGGTATCTTGGGATTCTTTCAATTATCCAAGTTATCTGTCAAAGTCAGATAATCATGCAAAAACTTGGAAAAGTAGTGTATATTTTGTCAGGGAAATACAACGATTAAACTGTAAAAAGGATTTAGATAATCTCATATTTATGACATTTGTTCTACAAAGAAATAATTTGCTTTTATAGCAAGGTCTAAAATCTGTGTGTGTGTGTGCGCGCGCGCGCTGTGCGTGTTAGAAAAGTGGATTCTAACTGAAATATTCTATGAAACCCTAAAATAAATTTTAGGTGTTTTGGAACTGCAAATATATATGTACCGGGTATATGTATAATATATAATGTATCAACCCATATGTGTTATAGATACTCGCCTAAGTAAATTTATTGGAAAATTATGTAGAATATTCAGTATCATATCCCAAAACTAAATTTCTTCCAAGTTATATTTCTCAAGTGCTTAAGACTGTATGAGGTATAGAGTAAATGCTTTTTTATGAGTTTGTTACATAAATTAATACTACGTTTAATCTCAACATTTCCTTTTTAAACCATAAGTCCCCAGTGCCTGGAATGAATGACGGAACATGGGAGGATAACAATCCCTTTTTCTTCAGAATAATCTGAGGCCATTCCTTTTGCAAACTTTATTCAAGAGCTACTTCTGTCAAAGAGAAAACTCCAATCATTTCACTTAATTATTTCACCAAGTAAGAGTTTGCTATAAACAAAGCTCACGCTGCTAGTTATTGCTAGAAATGAGCCAAATCCTCGGCTTCACTGAAACTCCCATTCTAATACTTTTTTTATGCCACATTATATTGCTTCCTCTATATGGTAAAATATATTCTTTTTATACAAAAAAGCAGCTTAAAAATTAATTTTATTTGACTAGCAGGTTAGGTTCCAGTTGCAACACTGTGGAAATTTTTAAAAGCTCGCAAAAGGTACAGACAGAAGAGCAGCTACAGTCAAATGATTGCTAAAAATGCTAAACTGCTGATTTTTAAAAAGGGTGTTGTGATTACTATACAAAACAGAGAATGTATTTAAAAGGGACTATTTACAGAAATATATTTAATATTATTGACGCCACTACCTTAAGTTAGACATCTTGTGGAGGTTAACTCATAAAATTTCAGAAAATAACAAAAAGTTAAAAAATTTTAAAAAGAAACTGCAATTTGAAAATTGCCACTCATAAGAGAATATGATTTTTTGTTTTGTTTTTCAGAGGCTATGTGGCCCCTCCCACTTGTTCTATGCCCTGCCTGGTTATTTCTTGATGTTCTTTTTTCTACTGCATCCATCATGCATCTCTGTGCCATTTCCGTGGATCGTTACATAGCCATCAAAAAGCCAATCCAGGCCAATCAATGTAACTCACGAGCCACGGCATTCATCAAGATTACAGTGGTATGGCTAATTTCCATAGGTATGTGGGGACTGTCAGGGTGTGGGATGGTATAAATAAAAAGCTTTTGGTTTCTTTTGGGTAAGAAATAAACCAGGCATGGTAGGCTGTGAAACTTAGCAAGAGAGGTCAAAGCAGACTACTGATATACTATTGATATACCAACAGAAGCTCTTTACGCCATGTAATCATATAAAAGCACACTATTAATAACCGTGTGAAAAAGCAAAAAGTTCGTGTCCTCAGAAATAACTATCTTCACAAAGTTTACTGAGATATCTTCCTGCTTTGATTTTGACATGCAGGAAGACTAAGACAAAAAACAGGTTTTGTTTTTGTCAACAGATCATTAAAGTCTAGGCAGCATGCAGAATCTCAAAATTAATATTAAAGTAACAAAAAAATAAAATGCTTCTTCAGTCACACTTAAGAAGATAAAGAAGAAAAGAGAAAAAAAACAAAAAAACAAAAAACAATAACCCAAACATTTTGCATGCAGGTATTAAGACCATAAATTCATCTTGGAAGCCACTATGTGTATAGAATAAAGGCAGTGAGTGTTTGGATATATGTTTGATCAGAGGTTTTAAGAGAGACGCTAGTGATATTCAGAAATGATTTACAGAAGAAAATAGTATTTCTTCTAAACTGCCTTATGCCCTTATGCCTATCTTTAAGGCTCAAAGATAGCTTCTATGATAGAGTATCCCAGCATGAAGTACAGCATAAATAATGCAGACCTCTTATAGTTAGTATCAGAAAAACAGATTCACAGCAATTACTATGATCAATAGTTTGACTAGCAGATTCACTTCTTCCTAGGAAAAAAATCAAAGAGGAAAAAAAATCAAGAGAGATCTGGAATGCTAAAGCACAATAAGAAAAAGACATGGTCTCTCTCTAATCAGAATAAGAACACTGGACAAAAAAGCAAGATAAATGAAAGTGACCTTTATGTTCTTGAAATAATACCAGGGCCAAACCTCTTTTGAGAAGTTTGGAGGGAAAAGTAAGGAATGTTACCACTCTGTCTTGTGAAGAAACTGGGGTCAAGGGAAAGTCTATTCAGAATGGACAGGTTTGTAAGCAGCGAGATAGGCTAGTTTTGGGGACAGATGCTGATTGACAGAGCAGAAAAGCCCCCCCCCCAAAAAAAAGCCAGAGAAAGGGCATGGAAGATTATGGGTAACGGTCACCAAAATTTAAAGTGGAAAGAGGAGAGAAACTATAGTAGCTCATGCCAGAAGTCCCACATCTTTTTGGTAAACTCACTGCAATAAGGGAGAAGATGGGGAAGACAGTGTGAAATATGTGTGTGTTGGGGTAAGTTGGAGGAAACAGGACAAAGGCAGGGAGAAAATGGGAGAAATGATCCTTAAGAATTAAAACATCTGAAACCATGAAATATGATCAAACCAATAGTCTACTATTAGAAGTGATACCCCAATAAAGCTGGTTCACATGAATCCATAAACAGATCAAATATCTGTTGCGTACCTATGATACACTAGATATCAAGAGTACAAATAAAAAAAAAGGAGCCTCTATATTCAAGGAAAGCAGATAATAAATTAGGCTAACACAAAGTGTCAAGTATGCAGGTGGAAAGAATAAAAAGACGACTCCAGATGTATAACTTTGGAAGGGATCTTATAAATTTACTTTTTCCTTTTATAGATGAGAAAAAAATACCTAGAGGTTTGACTTTTGTGAAATATTTTATTTATCTGAGAGAGAAAGAGAGAGATAGAGCGAGAGAGCGAGCATGCAGGAGAGGAGCAGAGGGAAAGGGAGAAGGAGGCTCCCTGCCCTGACGTGGGGCTCAACCTCAGCACCCTGGGATCATGACCTGAACCCAGGGCAGATGCTTAACCAACTGAGCCACCCAGGTGCCTGGAAACCTAGGTTTTAAATAGTTGGCTTAAAGACTGTTAACACCTTTTCAGCACCAAGGCCAAAATAAATGCTGTGCTCATTTCATCATTCTGTGTTTGTTTTACCAGTGACAATTTAGTAACTTTGTAGAAGAAAAAGCAGAAGACAGGGTTAGTTCACAGATTTTAAATTCTGCAAAATGCTGCAAAGAGCTCACTTTCTTCTGGACTTAGTTATCCGAGGTAAGACCTGACAAACAGTAAGGTATGAAAGAATAAGGGGATAAGGATATAAAAAGTACCAGTGAAAACTCATGTTACTGACCACCAAGCTGGTTGAGAAGATAATGTAAGCCTTGGAGGAGGTTAATAGAATGTGAAAATAGAGAAGGATGAATGGACTAGAGGTCAAGACAACTGTAAGAAGTAGTCCCACACTAATGAAGAATATTAGGGCAAGAAAGGGAAATAGCACACAAAGTTCTTGGTTTCAGATATGGGACAGCTTTAAGAGGGTTTATGGATGCCTTCAAGAGTGCAAATAATAATAATAAGGGTTGATACACTAGAAACTAATGTAATCCTGTATGTTAACTACACTGAAATTGAAATAAAAATTAAAAAAAAAAAGAAATTAGAGTGGAGTTCAACAGACACAAACTGAAGGTGTCAGAAGGGTCACCAATAAGATCAAGTGATGGAAGGTAACAGCAGAGAAGCAGTGGGGAGGAAGGCATTAGCAAGGTGCTGAATCTACTGAGGAAGACGGACAGATGTCCTGGAGATGGGTAGATGACCTGCATGGAGAACACAGCGCTGTAAGTGGATTATCAAAAGACTTCAAAAGGCAAGGGTTTTGGGGAGAAAAGCGGAACAATCACTAGAAATAACAGAGTTCAGCAGGGGTCAGCCAACTTTTCCTGTAAAGGGCAAGACAGTAAATATTTTGGGCTTGCAGGCTCTAATGCTTTCTGTCACAACTACTCAACTCCACAGCAGGAAAGTAAAAGCAATCATAGACAATCTGCTAACAAATGGGGACGGCTATGTTCCAATATAATTTTATTTACAAAAACAGAATGCAGACCAGATTCGGCCCTCAAGCTTCGATGTGCTGACTTTGAGTGTAGAACAGTAAGCATAAAGAATCTGCTTTCTAGGGTACAGTTGAGGAAAAGGAGACAAAGCAGTAGCCTCTCTATTACAAAGGATCTGAGGAAAATATTTTTATCAAGGGCTCTTTAGTTACCATAGAAAGCCTGTGTACATGATGAAGTACTTTTATATTCATAAAAAAAAAGGATTCTAGAAGTTTCTAAAGATCAGTTAATTCAAACTTCTTAAGAATCTGCTGTTTCAAAGGGAAAGGATTCAGTAAAACACTTGTGTACCTGTCTTTCTAATATAAGCTACTTCATGTGGCAAGATAATATTTAAATAGCCACTCCATGGTATTTAATGTATTAGAAAATTAGCATGAGATATATCTCTTTCATATCTGTTAGAGGAACTCTCAAATTCAAAATAAATTTCACGATTCATATGATCTCAAATACTTAAGCAGCATTTTTAAAAAAAAACAATGAACTCCACTCCCCTTAGTTTTCCCTAAGTCATCAGAGGAAAAGATTAAGACACTCATAAGTTTCAAAAAAATGAGAATGTCTGTTAAATGACTGTGTAGCCTCAAAGGCAATAGGTATCTAGAATTAAGGTACTGCATGAGTGTACTCTGAAGTCTCTAACAACTGAGACACCCAGGCGCCCCCTCTTAAGTCTCTTTACATCAACTACACTGGATATAAAGATAAAGCAAATTAACTCCTTTCTCTTAACCTGGGACAGATCAATAAACACAAACAGATTATGAGAAATAGAGACTAAATGAAGATATTCTCTCCTATTTCGTGAACATACTACAGCTTTAGGGAAACTTAAATTATAAACTTGAAATCAGGGCGCCTGGGTGGCTCAGTGGGTTAAAACCTCTGCCTTCAGCTCAGGTCATGATCTCAGGGTCCTGGGATCGAGACCCACATCGGGCTCTCTGCTCAGCTGGGAGCCTGCTTCCTCCTCTCTCTGCTTGCCTCTCTGCCTACTTGTGATCTCTCTCTCTGTCAAATAAATAAAGTCTTAAATAAATAAATAAATAAATAAATAAATAAATAAATAAATAAATAAACTTGAAATCACTAATCAATCTCTGTTTAAAAACATCAGGTTTGCTTACTTGGGTCTATTTGTTAAATCTTCCTTTAACTGAATGCTTTGACAGATTCTGCATTGTGTGTACTAGGAATGACAATATACTAACCATTAACTACCTAAAGTCACTAAGAGAAACTCTAAGAGGACCTAATCTGAGAGTGAAAGTTCATAAAATTAACTCAGTTTATCTTATTCCCTCTTCCTTAGTCATTGCCATTCCAGTACCTATTAGAGGGATAGAGACTGATGTTCGTAACCCAAGCAACATCACCTGTGTGCTGACAAAGGATCGTTTCGGCAACTTCATGCTCTTTGGCTCACTGGCTGCCTTCTTCACACCTCTGGCAATCATGATTGTCACCTACTTTCTCACTATCCATGCTTTACAGAAGAAAGCTTACTTGGTCAAAAAGAAGCCACCTCAACGCCTAACGTGGCTGGCTGTGTCTACAGTTTTCCAAAGGGATGATACACCTTGCTCATCCCCTGAAAAGGTGGCAATGCTGGATGGTTCCCACAAAGACAAAACTCTACCCAACTCAAGTGATGACATACTTAGGCGAAGAATGTCCACAGTTGGAAAAAAGTCCGTGCAGACCATTTCCAATGAACAAAGAGCTTCCAAAGTTCTAGGGATTGTTTTTTTTCTCTTTTTGCTTATGTGGTGCCCCTTTTTTATTACAAATATAACTTTAGTTTTATGTGATTCCTGCAACGAGACTACTCTCAACATGCTCTTAGAGGTATTTGTGTGGATAGGCTATGTTTCCTCAGGGGTGAATCCTTTGGTCTACACTCTCTTCAATAAGACATTTCGGAGTGCATTTGGCCGATACATCACCTGCAATTACCAGGCCACGAAATCAGTAAAAACTATCAGAAAATGTTCCAGCAATATCTACCTCCGAAATACAATGGAGGAGAACTCTAAGTTTTTCATGAAACGTGGAATGCGAAATGGGATTAATCCTGCCATGTACCAGAGCCCAATGAGGCTCTGCAGTTCAAACATTCAGGCTTCCTCAATCATTCTACTAGATACGCTTCTCCTCACAGAAAATGAAGGTGATAAAACTGAAGAGCAAGTCAGTTATGTATAGAAGGAATGTCAGTTTTCATCTAATTAATATAACGATGAGTAAGGTGATGAAGCAGATATGTATGTACCAAGAAATATATAAAGAAGAACTTTATGCCATGTATCAAATCATCTCTTTAAAATAAGAGTTATCTATTAAGATTATATAATCTTCTTTACATGGACAAAACTACTCCATGAAAAAAAAAATCATTTTGTACAGCTGAAAACAAAAACAATCCAGCAGTCTAGCTAAATGTTAAGGTATTGAAATGAAATAAAATTAAGTAAATCAATAAGTTTCAGTCTTAAAAATAATGTCATTGTAAGAATTTGTTTAGTGCCTAACTGTATTACGCAAAGCTGTGCTAAGAATGAAATGACAAAAAAGCATTAACCTCTTCAAAGCCTTAAAAGCATAAAGCATAACACAGAACAAGAGTGACAGGAACAGAAGACTAAAAATAAGTGCATAGAATGATCACAACTAGAGGTAAGCTAAGATTGGCATTATAGTCTGGCTCAGTTAAATGTGGTCATGATATTGCTTTGATCAAGAAACTTGTCTTGAGGGAGGATAGTAGCTGGATATCACACAAAGTAATAGGATCTCAGAACTAGAGCTGTTGTTTAAATGGCTGATACCAGGTATATCTACTCACCAGAAGTGGGTCTAACTTAGAGGAGAGGAAGCGAATGAAATCACTCCTGGATACCTGAAATTCATTTTGCTCCTTGAAGAACAAGTGCAAACTGGAGCCACAGGATCTTGATCCAGGAACCTAAACTCTAATGACCCTATAACGACCCAAAAACTTGGCTGAACTTCTGGCACCACATTTTTTATTCACCCTTTCCTATTTCACTTTACACTGCTAGATCTGGGAATAAATTCAAACTGTGTCACCAGCTAACCCACTAAATTTATGAAAGATACTTAATTTCTCTGAGTCTCAGTTTTCTCATGTACATAGGGTTCTTATGAAAATGAGTACAGGTGGGCAGTCTGTATTGGTAGCCAATTCTATTTATATCTGATATTTTATTGTCATGCTATTGCCATAAATGGTGAGAAAATTTAGGCTGCAGGGGTCTGCAGTGAAGACAGCCCATATCTTAGGGTTTCCTTTTTCAGGCTGACCCATTCTTAGGTCTCATCCTATTGCTCTAGTGCTGTCCCGCTTCAGGTGATTAAGTTTAAGAAAATTACTTCAACGAATGTGTTGGCTACGGAGAAGCTCAGCGAAGGTGAACCAGGTATATATTCTCCAAATGGCAAAATCCTTTCCTAGAACATAGTAAGAACATAGACCTTATGGGCTCTATGTCATCTGCCAGAAAGAGTATACCTTACAAATTTAATCCCAAAAGCTTTAGGCACTTTCTTTACCTAAGATTTCTCAGCGGCATAAAGGGTGGCCCAGTTCAGATAGGCAAATAAATTTTTTTAAAGATTTTATTTACTTATTTGATAGAGAGATAGACAATGAGAAAGAGAATACAAGCAGGGGGAGCGGGAGAGGGAGAAACAGGCTTCCCACCAAGCAGGGAGCCTGATGTGAGGCTTGATCCCAGGACCCTGGGGTCATGACCTGAGCCAAAGGCAGATGCCCAATGACTGAACCACGCAGGCGCCCCTAATTTAATTCTTGAAGAAAAAAATTATCTATTTTGGTTCTAGTCTCTAATATGATGGGTTTGACATTTATTAAGATTTATATTCTTGCCAAGTCATGTAAGATTAAGTTTTCTGATGTCACTTTAACAGTATTCCAATCTGTATCTTATATATCTGAAGGCATATATAATTGTTCCAGAAGTCTAAATACTGGAGGTGGCACACACACTGCCAAACTCTACCCCAAGACAAACTAGAGTAAATGGACTACCTTTTCACATGCTCTATACTGCCTCCAAATTAGTGTACATGCTTAAATATACACATACCTACAAAATTAACTGTATGTCCCTTAAACTAGTCAGCGTCAATTCCTGGGGAAAAAAAAATCTTTGCTTATAGTCAGCTGAGAGATCTTTCTCTAGGTAATCAGAGATATTCTAGTACTTCTAGAAAAGGAAATACAATTCTAATATAAACGATTTCCAAACAAGTACAATATAGCACCAACTCTTGCCACTCTGATATACAACCAACTCTTCTATTTCAGAATACTTTTAAGAAATCTATAATTTTAAAGCAAATCTCAGAAGTTAACCACCCAATGGCAACAAAAAGACTATAGTTTTAACTTCAAAAAGAAAGAATAGACTGTATCTCTTTAGAAAAATAAAAAAAAAAAACCCCTTCATTCGCTTTCATATTGTTAATTAATGAAGGGGGGAAACAAAGGTATAGAAAGAGTGAAAAAGACAAAATTAAAGTAAGGAAGTTATAGCATCAAGAACACAGACACAAAGACACTGAGGCAGAACATAGAGAGCATGCACTGAATTGATACAGAAGTGTGAGTGGCGATACTGTAAAAATGATTCATGCATTTAGTAGTAACTAACTGCTGGCGGTTCCTTCAAATTCTAAGGATCAATGATGGTACAACATTTTTATATTCAAAGAACCCATTTTTTTTTTATGGTCTAAAAAAGTCTGTGCCAGGAATCTCCCTCACATCTTGCAAGATACTTCCATATCTGAAAGCATATTAATGTATACACTGAGAAATATCCAGTTTTATATTTTTATAGCTTAAGTTATAGCAAAAATGACCAGGATTGTCTAATTTTAAGAAAGGTCTACATTGGGGCACCTGGGTGGCTCAGTTGGTTAAGTGTCTGACTCCTTTTTTTTTTTTTAAAGATTTTATTTATTTATTTGATAGAGAGAAACACAGCGAGAGAGGGAACACAAGCAGGGGGAGTGAGAGAGGGAGAAGCAGGCTTCCCACCAAGCAGGGAGCCCGATGTGGGGCTCGATCCCAGGTCTCCGAGATCATGACCTGAGCCGAAGGCAGTCGCTTAACCGACTGAGCCACCCAGGCGCCCCAAGTGTCTGACTCTTGATTTTGGCTCAAGTCATGATCTCAGGGTCAGGAGATCAAGCCCCACATTGGACTCTGCACTCAACACAGACTTTGCTTGCGATTCTTTCTCCTTTTCCCTCTGCCCCTCCCCTCGCTCATGCTCCCTCTCAAAACAAACAAATAAAATGAAATATTTTTTTTACAAAGTCTATATATCAGATCATTATACCAACTTAATCTCAACAAGTATGCAAAAACCAATGCTCCTTTTTACTTCCTTCTTCACCTTCCTTTCCAATGTCAAGTTAAAATAGTTTAGATTATATTCAGTTCCAACTGGGTTTCAGTTAATGCCAAGCACAATACTGTACAAAGAGTTACAACAGTTATAACTATAGCTATAATAAAATCAGCTTACTGGACAGGTAACAATAGGCCTAATAATCACCTATTTATTACACCAAAAAAATGTACTAGATTCACTTCACCTTAGCAAAAATGTTTTTCAACTTAACTCTCAACATTTATTGTATATATTATGAACAAATAACACCAAAACAGCAGTAGAAAGAAAGAGTAAAAATACTATAACTCCCTGGACTACTTGAGAGTAAAGAAGATAATACACATGAGAATTTTTAGTTTCCCACAAGACAATTTTATCTAAGTTGAAGTACAAATACATGTTTACCCATATGTTTTCAGTATTCATCTCCAGTAAGTATACTTAAAAAGTAGATTAAAGGGGCGCCTGAGTGGCTCAGTCGGTTAAGAAACTGCCTTCGGCTCAGGTCATGATCTCGGAGACCTGGGATCGAGCCCCACATCGGGCTCCCTGCTTGTGTTCCCTCTCTCTCTGTGTTTCTCTCTGTCAAATAAATAAATAAAATCTTAAAAAAAAAAAAAAAAGATTAACAAATTTATGGTTCAAGGAGGTCAAATGTCTGCAGTTATTTTTTTTTTTTTTTAAAGATTTTATTTATTTGACAGAGAGAAACACAGCCAGAGAGGGAATACAAGTAAGGGGAATGAGAGAGGGAGAAGCAGGCTTCCTGCCGAGCAGGGAGCCCGATGTGGGACTCGATCCCGGGTCTCCGGGATCATGACCTGAGCCGAAGGCAGTCGCTTAACCAACTGAGCCACCCAGGCGCC